>NDXB01002398.1:93239-118756 GCA_002631895.1 Agapornis roseicollis | reverse complement strand
TTTCTAGCGTTCAAAACTCCCATTTCTTTTTTTTTTTTTTTTTTTTTTTTTTTTCCACACTCCCACTCTAGGTTTTTTATATAATTCCTTAAAGTTTCTTAATACCTCTTTCTAAAGACTTAGATGCCAACTGTCAGCAGCAGCAATGAAAGCAGGTCCTAGATCTGAAATGGAAACTTTTACTCATGTATTCTTGACAATAGTAATTGATGTAATTTCTAGGTACTACAGGCTGTAAATGTATCATATGAATCTTATGTACCATTACTACTGTAAACAGAAGCTAAAATCCAAACCTAATGAGAGTGAGTCAGAAGCGGGCAATGAATGTTTGCTTAGAACCATGAAACTGATTTTTGTTTTTTTTTTTCAGAGGTGTTTTCTCTAAATAACAACCTGATATACAAAGTGCTGATTTCAGGGGTGTTCAAAGAACAGATCCACATCTAAAGGCATGTGGTTCAGACTTGTTTCTAATTAAGAAGGGTCCTGAAGTGAACAAAGGACCACACAGTAGGAAATATATGCTTGCAGGCACCAATTCACACCTGTTAATGATTACTTTGCAGACACTACCAGATGTGCTATTTATCTGATGATCAGAGTAATTTAAATGAATTGCTCTGAATCAGTCATGTGAAATCGTCCCAGTTAGATAGATGTGCTGTTTCTCCTCTGCTTTCATATGGAAGAGATGGAACTGATAATTTTCTTTAACACTGTCCTTGCTCTTTCATGTAAAGAGTGTAAAGTGCTCCCACAAAGAGTCTGAGTTGCATGCTATGCCCTTCTCCAAAAGCAAACCCAGTCAATATAGCTACAGAAAGTTTTTGAGTCTGATCATGGATAAGGGTTCAAAAAGACATCGGTTAGTGGTAAAAGCAGGTTGCAATTTTCATCACACAGCTAAGAGTATGCAGTTCAGTGCTTACAAGGTCAAAAAGTGAAACCCTGCTCATGAGGATTACAAACATTTAGAACTCACTGCTGGAGGAGTTTAGTGTAGCAGACAGTACCAGCATAGTCCCCAGCCATAAGCAAGTGAAAAAACAACTTCATGTGAATACAAAAGGAGAGTACAAAGGGAATGGATGCAGCAAGCAGACATATTCATGTGCTTTCCCTTCTTTTGCCACTCTTGGAGACAGGAGTACAGCACTGATCTGACCCAGAAGGGCTTCTCTGTTTTCATGTTGTTTTGTTGGCATGCCATGTTAACAAGCTTACTTCCTTTCCTGAAGACATAAAACCAGCTATAGCATCAAAACTTATGTGACCACTGAGATGGGATCTGTGAAAAGACAAATAAACAAAATGAAGGCCACTTTGACATTTCTGTTATTTACACCTACAAGACAGACCGATCAGAAATTCAGCATGTATAATAAATAGATAAGAGGTTCCGATAGGCTAAAGTGTATGTACTATCTAGGCAAACATAAAAAGGATGTCATTAAACATAGAACTGACACAGTAGCATGGGTTTAAATTCTTTGCTGTAGTGCAAGGGGTGTTTTATATATTGCTCCAGGTCTCGTGACACTTTCAACTGTGGTCATTTTTCCAGGCTTTTGCAATCTATTATTTTTCCTACTATCAAAGTAATCTTAAGTTTGTCTGTGTCAGATTTCAGTTTCTTCTTATATCCAGCACACCCTAAAGAGTACTAGTCCTGCTCTGCCAAGAAAAATAATAAATAAAACCCCACAGAAAATCTAACTGGAGAGATCAGACAACTGACACTAAGAATGGACAAGAAACACAGGCATTAAAAGGCTTTCAAACTATGGTTTCCTGTTGATTTTCTCAGGGACTTTTTGCACATTGAAAGTTCTAGCTGCCGTCTTGATAGTAATGACTTCTAGTTCAGTTTCCTGCAACCTCTTCCCAGAAATACTTGTCTGGTTCTATTTCTGGACTTACAACCCCAGGTCTTCAATTGAATTTCCCTCAGGCTCATGACCCTATGTCTTACATGAGGTCGCAATACTTCATTTGGGAGGGTCACTGTTCCTATCTGAACAAGAACAAAGAAAGTTTGCTCTCAATTTTGGTGTATTTTTTTCCCAGAACACTGCACCTCCAGCACTATTTATATGTTACTTAATGATCTCCATTGTACTACTGTGAAGCTGAAGCTCATGTGACCTGTTTAAGCCGTTATACAGCAGGAGTGTGAGAGCTAGAAAAAAAGCAGGATACTCCTAGCTTGCTGTGCAGTGCACTGTCCACTGGACCATGAGCAGTAGTTGGCAGATATAACTAACAGTGTTCAGATTTCTCTTGGTGAAGGCTGATTAAAAATTCTAATGATTTGTGGTTTTGTCCCAGGTTATTTATCTTATTTTCTCTCTCTTTGAACACTTGAAGGAGGTAGTCAGCATCATTACACCCCAGACAATTGAGTTGATTGCTTTTTTCATAATAGTATTTGAGAACAGTTGTGCAATTTTCAGTAGGTGACAGAATAGACAGGAGAAAAAGCAAGTGCTTTAAATAGAATTACTACAATGCTGCTTGCAAAATGTTCTTCATTAACCCTTAAACAGCCCATATTCAGCTATTGGCACAGATTTATTCATTAAACTTAGTAGTTTCCCATCCCTAGGCTTTGTCACACAGGTATTCTTGTCCTCCCTCATTCTGTGTTTCCCTTTCTTAAACAGTCTGAGGTGAGTTGCGCCATGAATTGTGCCTGTTTCTTATTTCTCACTGACACTTTTCTTTTTGTCTTCACTCACAAATGCATTCTCTTTTCTATATATTTTCTTCTCCTCTTTCTTCTTCCATTTTTCTTTCTGTAGTATATGCCATCTTTCTACTCATAGGACAATTAAACCCAGTGGCCTTAAAAAGATATGGTTTTGAAGTATTACACTGTCTTTTGCTAAGGGATAAATACTCTAATATTTCTCACAAATTTGCTTCCTAAACCCACCTGTTATACAGCTTCCACAAACATCTTAGTTCACCCACTGCCTAATTAGCGTTGCCTTCAAAAAAATTTTCTTAATGTCAGATTTAAGTCTTCTTTGTTGCCACTGAAATCTATAACTTCCTAATATCTCAGTGGGCAGCATGAAGTACATAAACATGCTTGCAAACATGAAACAAACTAGGAACCTTTCTTTTTCCCCAAGACCAATGGGTGCTGCATGGGTTACACCCACACGGCAATAACTCTCTTTCTTTCCCAAATGAACTCCTCCAAATAGTCTATTGGTCCACGGGTCATGTAGACAACCAAACTGTCCACAACTACACAGGGACTTCAGGTGGATCCCAGGTGAAACTGTGCACCATGCCAAGCTAAAAGTTGAACACTGTGGACAGCCAAGTGCCAGTGCTCAGCCTGTGCCCCAGTCCTGTTTCATTTACTTGCATATGTGTGCCAGGAAATGTCACGTTCTTGAGGGGCAGCAGGAGTAGATGTGCTCCAGGAAGCAGACAGAGCTGGGAGCTGAGGACCACCTTTGCAATGGCAGCATCATCACTGACCAGCTACAGTCTCACAGCAACTCAGCAGAGGCAGGTTAGTGGCAGTGACAGTGTGCAGAGTCAGGGTATGGAAGCATTAGCTACAGGAAGCCTGCAAACACAACTAGTTCTGAATTAAAATTACCCCAGCACATAGGAGAGTGAGCTGCAGGGAATTCACATCTTTTACCTCTTGCCCCAGGTATGGGAATGACAGTAAGACCACAAAGTGATGAATGTTGCACTGTTTCTTGTGCATATATTTATTTGCTGTTTTGTTGACATACAGCCTGATAAGCCAGGCATGGTGTGTTTTAAGTTACCTGCTATTCTCATCAAAGCACACATCCTCTATTTGTAGTGCTTCTTAACAGAAAACAGGGCTCAGTCGACTCCTTTAGGGGTGTCACTATTCACTTTCCCATGACAAAACACAAACAAACAAACAAGCAAAAAATACAAAGACTGTCTAGGTGTCCTGGGTTCAGCAGTTGCAGTCAGTTTTTCTTCTCTTTAGTAGCTGGTGTTTTGACTTAGCCCGGGAACAAGGCTGATAAGGCCGATGTTTTTGGTTGTTGCTGAGCGATGTTTGCCCTGACCAAGGACTTTGTGAGCCTCATGCTCTGCCGGGGAGAAGGGGGGCCGGGAGAAAGGAGGGACAGAACCCAAACTGACCAAAGAGGTATTCCATACCATAGCACGTCATGCCCAGGAGGTAACTGGGAGTTACCCGGAAGGAGGGGGAACTTCCCGGTCGGGCTCGTTTTCGGCGGGTGGTATCGTACCCTCTTCCCTTGTTTTCTTTGTCATTGTTATTATTGTTGGTGATAGCGATAGTGATTTGTGTTGTACCTTGGTTACTGGACTGTTGTTATCTGACCCGTGGGAGTTCTTCGGCCCATCTTCCCTCCTACTCCTCTGGGAGTGGGGAGGAAAGGGGAGGGGGGGGGGCAGAAAGTGGGGTGTTGAGTGGGTGAACGTGCTGCCTGGCTATGTTCAAACTACAATACTAGGGATTTTTACCAATCAGCAATGTGTGACAATGAAACTTTCCTTTCCTTTACCTGCAATTTTCCACAGATTTTGAAATCACTGTCATTGATTCAAGAAGCACATAAACACAAATAATAATAAAAATTGCATATGATTTGCTGTTTGAGTTTCATCTGCCTTCTTTGGCTAGAATCAAATCTTCTATGGATGTCTTCTTGCTTTGAAAGTCTGTTCATGTTTATTTTCCACTCCTACACAACACTTGCACATCTCTGGGAGGTTTCCTTAGTTTACACACCCCATCTCTCCCTCTTCAAACCCTTACCATCTTCTGTTTCTGGTAATTTTCTAACCTCCAAATACTAGTCCCTACAAAAAATTGAAAGACAATTGTCTTTTTCTTAAAAAATCTTAATACTGTAAATGTTTTCCAGTAACTATAACTTAACTTGTTGCTAAGCTCATATCTTTTACCATTGTATCAAGTTCATGAGAAAAATATAAATTGCTGTAAGCAGACTGCATGCTTAATCTGGAAGAAGCTTCAAAAATGTCACAATTTTATTAGTTCATATCATAAGTAGAATTTTTGTAATTTGTCAGAAAATTTATTAAATATTCAACAGACAGTGGGTGGCTTGGTAGTATTTTGGTAATTCATTAGTGCTATGGACTTGCATTGCAATTCATACTAGAAATCACCCAAATCCTCTCAGTACAGAAGCTGGCTACAAGGCTCACACACCCCAACCTTCTCTTCGACTTAAGAGAAGGGCAGAGATCAGGCGCCGTGTATTACATTATTCTCTCATGACTCCTCATTACTTTGCATTATACTCATTACTGTCATTACTGGCCATTTTACTGCCCTTCAGCTGCTTGAAATTCTTTCAAAATATGCCAAATCCAATTGCACAAAAATACAAGAGATTTCAAAATAGTTATTTTTTTTTTTTTTTTTTTTTTACTAGTAACATGGGAAGCCATAAATAGCAAGAAATGGTACAATCAAAATTAAGCTCTATTTACATTACTGCTCTTTGCCCTAAATGCGTGTTACATACATAGTGCTAGGTTATGTGCTAAAGCTCAACTGCACACTCACAGAGGAGTTCAGAGAGAAAATGGCAGAAGGAGGAGTCTAAATAATGCCCTGTCAGGCTATTTCCAGGCCCATCACAGGCCTATTAGCCCATCAAAAGCTCATCTGCACAAGCTCAAGATGAGGACAAGGACAGGATAGCAGGAAACCCTAATTACATACTCCTAAGGAACAACTACATTGTATGGACTCCTCCTAGGGCCATGTCAGCAGAACCATTGACCCCAGTGTCCAGGCATGAAACCCATACCACAGGTCACTGGAAGTAGCTCTTCAGATGACCTTTTGGACTACGGGGGTTGCTGTTTAAAGGTGGGGCATATTATAGGATGCAGGAAAAAGCAGTTCAGATCATACTTATGGTATGCTTAGGGGAGGAAGCAAAGGCAGGACAAGGAAGGGTTTAGATGGCTTTTGGAGGAACAAAGTGGGAAATTAGAGGTGTAAAGGAACAAAAAGGATCAGGCACATACAAATAGTTTGCAGGTCAGCGTGCTTGTCTGGCCATGCCCTGCATTTTATGAGAGCAGTCTGTTGTGTCCTACTACCTTCCCCTCAAACTCTTTCCTGAGTGAGGACTTAATGTAGGCACATGTATTTATGGGTTTCTTGCAGCAACTGGAATCAGACCTCAGGCTGGGCATCCTGCATGTCTGTGGTGCCAGTGAGGGGAAAGAGCACAAGTCTGCAAGCACTAGTGATGATTAAGCTTGACCAATCAGTGAGTAGGTGAAGTGACATGAAAGCCAGGGGCCTGAGTGGGTCTCTAAGGGTGTGCAAATGCCTTTGTATATCTAGATGTTAGAGAGAATATTCTACTACTCTCTAGTAAGACAGAGTGTCTGAGTCCAGCTACTGGAGGGATCCTGCATACATACTGAACATGTACATATGTTTTCACTACTGAGCTTCCACTACTTTCACTACTTTCACTTCCTGCCAAGCTAGAGAGGGAGGCAAAATGACACTGTAAGTGTTGTCTCTGCATAGGTGATCTGAGCGTGTGCCTGTGATCTGAGTGGCTGGCCACATGTACATTTGTGTATGTGTATGTAGCAAATGCATATACACCCAAGATGCACCAGGGAGGTTTAGATTGGATATTCGGAAAAGTTTCTTCACCAAAAGGGTTGTCAAGCATTGGAACAGGCTGCCCCGGGAAGCTGTGGAGTCGCCATCCTTGAAGGTATTTAAAAGATGTGTACATGTGGCATTTCAGAAGATGGACTTGGCAGTGCTAGGTTAATGGTTGGACTCAATGATCCTAAAGGTCTTTTCCAACCTAAATGATTCTAAGACTCTATATGTGTATATGTGCTTGGGTTTGTATGTATATATATGTTCATGTATTTCATATTTGCATTTATGTTTGTGGACTGGCTGTGTAACAACAGACATTTTGTGAGCAATCCTGAGGCCCTGGTATAAGGCAGCTGCATGAGAACGGTCACATAGTCAAGATAAACTGAAGTGTGGATGAGGGAGTAAAGAAACACCAGCTGCAAGATCTCAGAAGTAAGCAGAAGAGAAAAGGAGCTGAGAAGTTCTGAAGGTCAAGTTCCCAGGATGGTGTTATTCAATCATAGCATTGTTAAGGTTTAAGGTTAACACTTTGTCTAATAAAATGGTATCCACGTGATCACATTGATCTCTTAGCATTGTCCACCAGGAATAATGGTGCTCCCGCATATGTTCATTGTCCTGGGTTCAGCAGTGCAATCATTTTTTCATCCTTCTTAGTATCTGATGCAGTTCTGTGTTTTGACTTTCAGCTGGGAACAGTGCTGGTAACACTGGTGTTTTTAGTTGTCGCTAAGTAATGTTTATTATGACCAAGGACTTTCTTAGTCTCATGCTCTGCCAGGGAGGAGGGGAGGCCGGGAGGAAGCAGAGACAGGACACCTGACCCAAACTAGCCAAAGAGGTATTCCATACCACAGCATGTCATGCCTGTGGAGGTAATGGGGAGTTACCCGGGAGGGCACAGACTTCCCAGTCTGGCTCATTTTCGGCAGATGGTATCGTACTCTCTTCCCTTGTTATTTTCTTACCATTATTATTATTGGTGGTAGCAGTAGTGATTTGTGCTATACCTTAGTTACTGGGCTGTTCTTATCTCAACCCATGGGAGTTGCATTCCTTCGATTCACCTCCCCATCCCTCTGGGAGCAGAGAGGAAGTGGGGAGGGGGGAAAGAAGCAGGGAGGAGGGGAGTAGAAACTGTGTTTAAACCACAACATTCATGTACATTGTATTTGTATTTATATATATATGTAATCTATATGCATGCTTTATGTGCCTGTGCCTGCTGGGATTACTTCTTCACTCTTGCTACCAGCTGTAACTAGGAATACAGAGCATCAGCACCCTCAGTTACCTTGGGCAGTTGGATCTGGCATGATATATTTTCCTTTAACACACTTACATAAATATATATGTATCATTTATATATATTGATTCTTTTTCTCTATGCAGGAGTGAGAGTTTTGGAAAAGCACATAGCTCATACAGGATTAATTGTCCTTGGAATGAAATGATAATGGGTATGTAGAGTGACGTCTGCATGACAGATGATGGTGGGGGCAGAAGGCTAGGATCATGGTTATGTTCCAGGCTTACAACTTCTTGTTTGTATCAGTATATGCCTTTTAGCATAGCAACAGAAAAAGTTGAATAAGGAAGCAACCTTCATTTCATAGCATTTTAGGTCTGATTTTTTTCTTTTTTATTAGCCATATTGTACTTTTTTTTGTTATCTTTCTGTAACCACAAGAGCAGTAGTATATGCATATTTTAATGTAGACTGAGCTTCTCCCATAATCTCATAACTCCAAGAGGATTTAACGTAATTCTCAGTGATTATTTCCAGTGCCTCTCTTTGCAGGTGGTCATTGATTTCCTGAGCTTCAGCAGACTAAATTGATGTCTAGCCTACACTACTAAAAGGTTTACTGGAATAGATATATCTCTCAGTACAGCTAATACCAGCAAGCACTCTATTATGGATGAAGTTCTGTTCTGGAGGAGAAAAAGGTTTTCCTCCATTGTTTTTCTTAAGAACTGCAGCACTGCTTGGCTTTTTGCTAGCATTGAGATACTATTCATAATTTCATCCCTAAATGGTATCATTAAATTTTAGTCATAAATCTGGCCTGATTTTTCTGTCTCTCCATTCCCCATATGGAGCTGGAAAATGCAATGAGAACTGACAAGTCAGCTTTAAATCTGCAAAATGCAAGGCAGCAATTCTCTTTTCTTCCAGTCAGAGAAGACAAGCAGAACAGCTATTTACCCTTGGCCTGAATGTGGAAAGCTTTCTCCAAATGCATGTCACCAGGCTCCTGGATTTTAAACAGAAATTTATGGCTTACGTACCTTGAGAAGTTGGGGAGATGCCTCAAGCATCTTTTTTTATCCTGAGTAAGACAGCACTGTGACAGGTAACATGAAAAGGGCATAGTGGGTGATGTGAAAAAGGAGGAACTACAGCTCAGGCCTGCATGTGAGGAGCTGATACCCTTGGAGGAGGGGATCCTGTCATCTGGCAGAAGGGCCAGCAGCAACCCAGCACTGTGACCTCTCCAGCTCCATGTTTCTACACAGAAAGTGTCAAGAATGAGAGAACTGCACAACCTCAGGAACCTTGACATGTTTTATTAACGGACAGCATGCTAAAGGGTAAATTTAATGTGCAGTAACTATTTCTGCCACATTTGCTGTGTGAACACTGGTAGAAAGAAGTGGCATTGTGATGAAGATGAGAGCTCCAGCCAAGCAGAGTAGTTTACATTTAGTTGATTATTGATCCTAACCCTTAGCATGCATTTGTCTGACTTGCTCTGAACACAAATGACCGGTATAGGTAAGCTTAGTCATAATGTTATATATAATTTGTTCAGTTATGGTTTAAATTAAGAATTGTATTAGATGTGAAAATGGCAAACACGTGTTTATCCTTACATAAGCATTCAAGGTGAAACACTGCTCATAAATAATTAAGAACGCCATGCAGAAACCACACTGGGAGAGTTATTAAGGGTATTGTGTGGATTAAATGCCTCTTCTTTGCTTGATCCATTCGATCTTTCTGTAGTGCAAAACAGCTACACAACAGGATAGTTAATGATTTGGGTCTACATAAAATCTCGGGCTCATAGCTTGTTGAGTCGTTAGGGAAGAAAAGCGGGGGAAAGCATAGTAGAGGGGCTGGCATTGCTTGTGGATGCAGAATGTACCTGAGCTAGCTGTTAATCCTCTTGCTTGAGAATTGCTGGCAGGACATCTGTGACCACAGAGCACACACAGTGGGTTCACTGTAGCTGTACTGATTATTTTTTTTGTGTAGAGTTGAATGTCCACATTACAGATGTTATGTTCACAATTGCAAATTAATTCTAATATAAATGCACAAGTTATGCCATATTTCATCTGCAGTCCATGAGAGTTTGCAGGATGCTATCTTTTAGGTTAGGGCCATTTGCACTGCTGGAGGGTTTTGCTTTATTTTGAGTGTTTTAGTTTTTCTTAGCAGATGTACATCTATTGTTTAAAGAATCAAAAATCCTTGTAAAACTTTTAAGTTGAAAATTAGTACCAACAACAGACCTAACTCTATGGCAGTACTTTCTCTTTAAAATAAAAAGTCAGCCTGGAAAATTGTAAATTCTGCATGTATTTGTCATCATTCCAATGGTTCCAAAATATTATTTAATATTATATTTTGGACCAGTGAACAACAGGCTACACACATGAAGCATTAACTAAATTCACTGTTTGACAGATAAAGATGCAAATATTATGCCTTTTTTGTTAGACCACTTGCTGTGACTTTTTTAACCATACTTTTGCCCAAGTTGGAAAATTCACTGCATTATACTGTACTCCAACTTATCTTTAAATAAAAGATAAAAACAAGGTTCTATAGCCCTACATCCACTAAGTGTGTAATGAAAAATCAATAGCAACTGGGTACTTTATTCCAAGAATTGCTCTTAGAAATTCTACCTAAGGGATATTTGTGAGAGGTAGGCTTAGTGTCTTAATTCCCACACACTCTGTAACTGCAGCCTGTTTCTTCTTGTTTAGTATTCATTGCAAAACCTATAAGAAACTTAAATCAAGTGTGTTCATAAAGATTTAGTAAAGTTTTATAAGCACTACAAGAAGAATCTATGGACCACCTCTTGCATGTACAGTAAAGAGAGACAAAGAAAAATCACCCATAGCAGGTTGTGGCACTCATCAGCAGACACTCTAAGCAGTGTTATCATAGAATCATAGAATAGTTAGGGTTGGAAAGGACCTTAAGATCATCTAGTTCCAACCTCCCTGCCATAAGCAGGGACACCTCACACTAAACCATGCCACCCAAGGCTTCATCCAACCTGGCCTTCAACACTGCCAGGGATGGAGCACTTACAACTTCCTTGGGCAACCCATTCCAGCATCTCACCACCCTAATAGGAAAGAATTTCTTCCTTATGTCCAAGTTATGTTTGTTATAGTACAGTAATTCACTGGATTTTATTATGAACATTGTTATTAGAATGTTCAAACTAGGCTTTGAATGTGTGCTCAAGAAAGCAAAATGGTCATGGAAAATTATACATAATCTTCAATTTATTTTGTAGTGACAGGACAAGGGGTAATGGGTTAAAACTTAAACAGGGGAAGTTTAGATTGGATATTAGGAAGAAGTTCTTGAATGTAAGGGTGGTGAGGCACTGGAATGGGTTGCCCAGCGAAGCTGTGAATGCTCCATCCCTAGCGGTGTTCAAGGCCATGTTGGACAGAGCCTTAGGTGACATGGTTTAGTGTGAGGTGTCCCTGCTTATGGCAGGGGCGTTGGAACTGGATGATCTCAAGGTTCTTTACAACCCTAACTGTTCTATGATTCTATGATTCTAATCAGTTTACTATATTTCCGATTCTGGGCAGCACAGATAAAATAAACACTTAAAAAATGAATATAAATGCAGTTGGCTAAATGTCCATATAAAAATGCCTAAGAGGATTTAATTTGAATGCCCAAAAATGCATGCTCTGCAAAGACAGGATCTATGTACTGTTGAGAACCATTTTGCAACCTACCTGAAACTTGAAAGTTTTCTTTTTTTTATAAACGTAGGACATCTGCAGAACTTGTCAAGTTTGAAGTCCTAGTTCTGAAAACTGTCATGGCTCAGTGACAGCCCTAAGAGCCAGGATCCATGGGGCTTCCCACTGGGATGGCAGGGCCCAGGCATAGGACACCTCCCTGGGGTCATAAATGATTGTATATATTGTTCAGTAAAGTATCCCACCAACAACTGATAATCACTGGGGAAGTGCCACTGCCATTGGGAATGCCTTAGAGTAGGGTCTGTCAAACAGCTGCATAACTAAAACCATATCTAAGGGTAAATTTTCAATGAACTACCTAGAAAAGTTGCTAAAATAATATGTCTATATCTGTTGTAGTTTGAACCCAGCCAGGCAGCTCGTTCACTCAACCCCCCCTTTCTTTCCCTCCCCTGCTTCCAGAGAGATGAGGGGAGAATCGAAAGAATGTAACTTCCACAGGTTGAGATAAGAACAGTTTAGTAACTAAGGTATAACACAAATCACCGCTGCTACCACCAATAGTAATAATGATAAAGGAAAAAAAATACAGCATCCCATCAACCACAACAGATAACTCACAACGCCCCACCAACCGAGTGCTGACCGACCACCTCTTCCAACCACCCCGAGAGAGCTAGGCCTTCCGGATCACCTCCCGTTACATCCTCGGCATGACGTGCTATGGTATGGAATACCTCTTTGGTCAGTTTGGTCCTGTCAGTACAGTCCTGTTAGTACAGTCCTGACCTTCCTTCCTCCCAGCTTCCCCTCCTCCCCGGCAGAGCATGAGGCTCACAAAGTCCTTGGTCAGGGCAAACATCGCTCAGCAACAACCAAAAACATCGGCCTTATCAGCCTTGTTCCCAGCTTAAGTCAAAACACCAGCTACTAAAGAGAAGAAAAACTGACTGCAACTGCTGAACCTAGAAAAGTTGCTAAAATAATATGTCTATATCACACACTATAGTCTGTTAAAAAGATACCCATACCAACCATGCATGGGTTAAGAAAGTAATCTAATCTAAGGAGTGCTGAGCTTAACTACGTTAAGAAATAGAATAAATTAACTCACTACAAGCTTCCCAGTGTGCTAGATGACCAGTTCCTATTCCTAAGATACGTTATGGAGCTCTAGCTCAGATGTCTTAGCAGTCCACTGAAGTATGATATATCAGCTGTTTACTTAGCTTAAAGTATGTAGCAGGATGTTTTTATACACTTAATGTTCAGAAGGGATGGAACTCTTTACAGAGCATGGACTGCAACTGGACAGGTGTCTTTCTCCCAATACTTAGGACACCAAAGAGGGAATCTAATGAATTTCATGTTTTAATCACTCATTTAGAAAATAAAAAAAAAGAAAAAAGGAATTCTCTGTTGGGTTCATTTGAGTTTCATGATAAATTGCTGGTCATAAACTCAGAGCTACTCAAGCTTTCTCCTGATTTCATTTTCACGAAGGACTCTAAAGGAATCTTGCTGTACCAAGTTATTAAAATTTTGAACATAATCGAAGCATAAGCTCCTATGCAGCAGCAGCCATATCTGCCTGCATTAAAATATCTAACATTATTTGCTCAATCTCCAATTTACATTTATCTACCCAAACAAGAAAGGTCTGCAGGCTAAAAGAAGGGAAAAGCATTCCAGTGTTCTGGCACACAGAACACACAGACAGAATGGAGTCCTTTTTCTGTAATGCTCTGCATTTGTCTACTAATGATTCTGACAAAACCAAATATAACCCAGCCCAGGACCTGAAAAACTAATTTGAATAAATTTAAAGCAGGCATAGGATGGTTGCTTATTATTATTCATAGCTCCATTAGACATTGCTTTGCCTCTCTAGATTCCATTTTTAGAAGAACTAAGATTCAAACTGTATATTTTTGCCATGAGTTTTAGCATTTGTGAAGGTTATTTATGCTAACCAGAGTCACTGTCTCAAGAGTACTGCTTTGATAGTGACATTTCCCTAAAGATTCATGCCACACACCACTAGATGTGCCTGTGTGGCAAGGGATGCTAATGGCATCCTGAGCTGCATTACTAGTGTTGCCAGCAGGTTGAAGGAGGTAATTCTTCCTCTCTACTCAGCACCAGTAAGGCCACACCTAGAGTAGTGTCCAGTTCTGAGCTCCCTAGTACAAAAGAGACAAGATACTCCTGGAAAGAATCCAGCAAAGGACCACAGAGAGGACTGGAACATCTCTCCTGTGAGGAAAAACTGTTAAGGCTCATGGGGATCTCATCAATGTATAAAAGTACCTGAAAGGAGCGTGCAAAGATACAGCAAGGCTCTTTTCAGTGGTGCCCACTGACAAGACCAGAGGCAATGGGCACAAATTGAAACAGAGGAGGTTTCCTCTGAACATCAGAGGAAACTCACAGAGACACTAATTCAGCTTTTCAACTCAAAACTGTTACAGAGCTCACTATAAGTCCACATACAAACTTACCATTGTAAACAAATAACATTTACATGCAAGTGATTCAGATTTATCTCAGATGCATTCCATAATTGATAACAGATTTACAGTATGTTTTGCCTTTTCATCAATCTGCAGAAAAAAGATCAGGAATTAAACCCAAACTCCAAGATTGCTGTCCAGTGACACAGCTGTAAGAGTATTCTTCAATTAACTTCTCTGCCAAAAACCTCTAGAAGCAGTTACACTCTCACTTTGGATTTGTCTTAATCGCTGTTATGCTTTTTCTGCCCTGGTGACACAGTACAGAAACATTTTCTTTTTTTTTTTTTTTTTTTTTTTTTTTGAAAAGTCATTGGAAAGATGTTTTTCTGTTGTTCATTATGATTAACTGGGTTAATTGGCACCATATCAAACTGGTTCTTGATGTTAGCATGATATCATTTCATTAGGGAATTTTGAAACACTGCAATTGGCAAGACCCTGTTTGCAATGTAAGAGTTAAAGACATTTCTTTCCTCTGAAGTATTCAGACTACCTCATTACAATTCAGTAGGAGGATGACCTCTGGTTTAAGGCTAAAAATCTGTTTTACTGTCTGATTGGGTTTTATATAAAGTTCCACATAATTCTAGTTAAACCACAATTTGTAATGCTATGGCAAATTATCATTCAATTAGACATAATTCTCACTGAAATATCTATATATAGAAGGTATTGGAGATTCATGAAAGAAGCTGTACAGGGTATGGATCATGTTCTCTTTATAAACACATATGGACATTTCATTACAAATCAATAAGATGTAAGTGATGCCTGAAACAATTATTTTAATATAGTTAATTCCAAAAAGCCCTAGCTAGAGATAAATGCTTGTCACTTAGGCAAGGTTATGTCACCTTGATGAACATTGAGCACTCACTTGGTTCCTGAATTAAGAAAGAGTAAGTTTTTCTTTAGTAACACAAGCAGGTACAAGGTAGACATACTTAATGAAAGGAAAGTGCTTTTAGGCTTAATCTTTACTATACTTCAGAGGCCTTGGGTCATGATGCCTTGGGATTATCACAGAACTCAAGTCTCATATAGATGACCTTTGATTTCAGTGTTTATATAGTTATTGCTAAAAACATGGTAATGGCTTGATCTTTCTTACAAAATTCATGTGTAAAATATAATTTGACATCAACAACTTGCTTAATGTAATGGCAATTAACTTCAGTACTCCTGGTAACTATGCCAAGGGACATGGAAAATTGAGGGTTGTGAGGCACTGGAACAAGTTGCCCAAAGAAGAGGTAAATGCTCCATTCCTGACAGTTCCAGGCCAAGCTGGACAGAGCCTTAGGTGACAAGGCTTCCTACCCATGACGGGGGGGCTGGAGCTGGATGATCTTAAGGTCCTTTTTAACCCTAACCATTCTGTGATACCATGAAAATAAGGAGGTGATTGGTGATGACCAACATAGCTTCACTATGAGCAAATCATGCCTGACAAATTTGGTGGCTTTCTTAGAAGGTGTACAACATTGCTGGGTAAGGGAAGTAAAACTCATGTCATTTACCTGGCCTTGTGGCAAAGCGTTTGACTCTGTCCCACATGACATCCTTGTCTCTAAACTGGAAAGATATAAATTTGAGGGATAGACCACCCAGTGGATAAGGAATTGGCTGGATGGCCATACGCAGAGGGTTGCAGTCAATGGCTCGGTGTTGAAGACTGGTGACGAGTGGCATTCCTCAGGGTCCAGTATTGGGACCAGTGTCTTTGAACGTCTTTATTGGTGACATGGACAATAGGATTGAGTGCACCCTCAGTAAGTTTGCTGGTGGCACCAAGCTTTGTGGTGTGGTCAACATGCTGA
The DNA here is from genome assembly GCA_002631895.1 of Agapornis roseicollis. Taxonomy (NCBI): domain Eukaryota; kingdom Metazoa; phylum Chordata; class Aves; order Psittaciformes; family Psittacidae; genus Agapornis; species Agapornis roseicollis. The sequence continues at coordinate 102,788 of NDXB01002398.1, read as the reverse complement.
AGGGAGGGGATGCCATGTGAGGGACCTTGACAGTCTGAGAGTAGGGCCAATACAAACCTCATGAAGTTCAACCTAGGTCAGGAAAATCCCAAGTACAGATACAGGCTGGTCAGAGAATGGATTGAGAGCAGCCCTGAGGAGAAGGACTTGGGGGTGCTGGGTGGCGAGAAGCTCAGTATGACCTGGCAATGTGCCAGTCCAGAAAGCCAATTGTATGCTGGGCTGCATCAAAAGGAAAGTGGCCAATTGTATGCTGAGTTGCATCAAAAAGAGAGTGACCAGCAATTCAATGGAGGTGATTTTCCCCCTCAGCTCTGCTCTCATGAGAACCCATCTGAAATACTGCAGTCAGCTCTGGGGCCCAAAATATAAGAAGGATGTGGACTTGTTAGAGCAAGTCCAGAAGAGGGCCATGAGGATGATAAGGGGGCTAGAGAATCTCCCATATGAAGACAGGCTAAAGAAATTGGAGCTGGAACACATGTCCTATGGAGAAAAGCTGTGATTGCTGAGCTTGTTCAGTCTGGAAAAGGCTCCAGGGAAAACTTAAAGCAGCCTTCCAGTACTTAAAGGGGCCCACAAGAAATCTGGAGAAGGATTTTTTACAAGGGCATGGAGTGACCGGACAAGGGGGAATGGCTTTGAAGTGAAAGAGGGTACATTTTATTTAGCTATTAGGAAAAAGTGGTGAGACACTGGAACAAGTCATCCAGAGAAGCTGTGGTTGCATCATTCCTGGAAGTGTTCAAGACCTGGTTGGGTGGGGTTTTTAACAACCTAGTCTAGTGCAAGATTCCCCTGCCCATGTCAAGGAGTTGGAAGGAGATGATCTTTAAGATCCCTTCCAACGCAAACTGTTGATTCTATAATTTCTTAGCTAGTTCAGTCATTGTTGAGGGATATTAAGCCTACTCCTCCTCAGAAGCTACCAGTTCTGTTTTTATTTTTGATTTATTTTATTCCACTGCATACGTGCACAGTCCTTGGAGACATACTTAGCTTTTTCATTTTAGAAATAAGGATCTGTTTATTAATATTATTTTTTAAAAAATGGCTTGCCAACTTTAGCTGAACTAGATGCATTACAGGATACAACAAAATATCTTTATTTGTGTTCCATTCTAGGTTTTAGGCCCATCATTAGAAGATGTTATCTGCTTACAACTGATTCCTTTAGCAATAAAAGGTTAACAATGTACGTTGTATGAAAAGTAGCAAGAGAGGTTTAGTCAGGCCATCTTATCTGTCTGATACTCTACTGACTTCGGCTGATATTCTCTGTGGGATGCACACAACAAAGTGTTTTGTATGTTGAAAATTAGATCATGTTCTATATTTTGGCTTGTCTTCCTTGAAGACATGACATTGCTATCTTCTAGGTGCAATTTTTACTATTGAAGGAAAGTAAATGCAATTTTACTGTTGCTATCTGTGAAAGCTGTGGAAGTTTTGCAGTACCTGTGCTATACAAAATAGTCCCAATTTAGATGGTGTTTATTAATGCAAATTGTCTGAGACAGTCTCTTTATTCAACTCAGTTACCAACAATGGTTTCAGCTTTCTACCCTTGTTGAAACATATCCCAATCAGCACCCAATAAATCACCTTTTCTCCTTCTATAGTTTTCAGTCCCTATATATACAGACAATATTTGAATTTCTTTCCTAATGCAATATTTTTATCACAGACACATCAAAGTGTATTAATTCATTTGCATAATTTAGGCTGAAGACTTTTTAGTGAAAAAAACCTGTTGGCATAAATGTAAGGTGAGAAGTTGACGAGCATGGCAAGGGGCTCAAGTAAATCTAATTTTTCATTAACATTAATAATGCAGCAATATACCCCAGCCTAAAGAACTAAAACTAAAGTTATTGTTAGCACTGCTTATGTTCTGCCCTGGAGGCTCAGCATAGGATCAGACTCCCTTTACACATGTTGCAATCTACAGGGCACAGGGAGAGAAATGACACCTATGTTATGAACTCTTATTTTACCAGCTATATCCCAAGTTTATTACAGATAGTCTAAAAATCTTGTTGAGTTTTTTTTTCTAGCCACTGGTATGAAAAACACTTTGGATATATTCTGTGTGGTAGTCATGATTCATCAGTTAGTATTAAAATGAAAAATCTCTGTGTGAGATGTAGAAACGCATACCAGACAGGAGGATGAGATTATTTAGTACATGTAATGGAAGAAATCGGATGGTAAAAAAAATTTTGTTATTTATTAAGTGCTAAAGAATTGTGTTCAAAATAAGACAAAAAACCCTGGTGAAAACTGACCTGTGTGATTCTGAAGGTATAACAGCTTTTTTACTCTTACTAAAACTGTAGCTTGATAACAAGGGCCTTGAAAGTATGGGCACAGAGTAAAACCAGAGACTTCAGGTCTGCTAACTCCCTAATAATTGAGTACTGGTCATTCAAACTATAAAACGACATGCAACTTTGTGTGAATAACTAGTTTAAGCAAAACAAGACAAACATATAAGAAAAAAATACCCACAAATTTGTTCAACACTCAGTGCATACTGAGGGGATTGGAGGTCCATGGCTTATGACCTGTCTAGATACTTAAACATTACATTAAAAGTATCGTATAGCTGCCTCTGCCCTGACTTATCAAAGAGCTTTGTCTTGGCCAGCCAGTTATCCAGTACTGTTGAACAACATGACTGTGTGCATTCTTGCATATGAGTACACATTTCTTGTGCATTCTACACCAGTCACACCTCAACTTAGTTAGCTATTCTCGATAAAATTAACTCAATGTAAGTTGCATTTGGGTAATTAAAAACAACCATGCTAGTTAATCTCATTAAACATCAAGCTTTCCAGACTTACTTCTAGAAAAACCCAGTCAGAATACCTGATTCCCCAAATAAGGGTGGCTAATCATAAGTGGTGGCACAAATTCTCTAAGCACAACCTAGTCTCTCAATTAAGACTAAACAAAACAGAATATTAAAAGTAGCAAATCAGTAGTAAAAATAGTATGCAAAACAGTATATAAAAATGGTAATGGAATAACATGTTTCTATTCATCAGTCTAAAATGCTGTGGTGCACTTTATATTAGTACTTTTTCTGTTGCAGTTACAATGGAAATAAAACTGTACTGGCTCAAAATTTATATACCACACTCCATCTTACTATACACAGAAAAGCTGTTTTGCAGAGTTGGCTTTTCCTGGTAAATTTTCTAAACTACTCTTTCTCCTTGGCATTATTATTATTGGTGCTTTTTGCTTCTGACAACTATATTTATTTAATCATAGCTTTCAGCATATCAACTATGTAAAAAAAAAAAAAAAAATTCAGTCTATTTTAAATTCTCACATCTGGATGCACATGCCACACCATAATATATTGTTTTGAAGCATCGAACACTTTTAGCACAAAAATACTTATATTTTATGCTAGTCTTAAAGATACACAAATAAATAATAATCCATCTACGTACATACCTTACTTTTTTTGATGCACTTACTTTTGATTACACTTAATTATCTACATGCTAGTGTGAGCAAATTTGACTTATGGACACTGTTAACTGTTTCGTATGTGTGGGTACAGTTCTGGTGTCCTCAACATGAAAAGGACATGGAACTGTGGGAACAAGTGAAGAGGAGAGCCACAAGGATAATCAGGGGACTGGAATACCTCCCCTATGAGGATAGGCTGAGAAGGTTGGGGCTGTTCAGCCTGGAGAAGGAAAGGCTGTGTGGAGACCTCATAGCAGCCTTCCAGTATCTGAAGGGGGCCTATAGGGATGCTGGGGAGGGGGTCTTCATTAGGGATTGTAGTGACAGGACAAGGGGTAACGGGTTCAAACTTAAACAGGAGAGGTTTAGATTGAATATAAGGAAGAAATTCTTTCCTGTTAGGGTGGTGAGGCACTGGAATGGGTTGCCCAAGGAAGTTGTGATTGCTCCATCCCTGGCAGTGTTCAAGGCCAGATTGGATGAAGCATTGGGTGATATGGTTTAGTGTGAGGTGTCCCTGTTTATGGTAGGGGGGTTGGAACTAGATTATCTTAAGGTCCTTTCCAGCCCTAACTATTCTATGATTTTATGATTCTGCATCATCTGAAAATGATTCTTAGGATTTTGGAAAAGTTGGAAGGAAAAGGTGAATCTGCTGGTGTGATAATCAGTTGCATTAACTTAACTTTCCATTCAAGAGTAACACCCACATTTTTAGAAATAATCTTTTCTGCCAAAAAATTTTATTTTCATCTCTCAGGAGACATTGTAATATAGTGTTCTTTGTCAGATTTGAACAGCAGTGATTGACTGTGATATTTGTAGGGTTCATCCACTATAGATACCTCTCCTGGGAGGAATCCTATCTTCCTTTTCCCTAGATAGATTGTTATAAGTTACAGCTCCTGGGGATTTCTTTGATTTATGTGGAAGGAAGTTTCAATACAAGCAGACTAGAATTAGGGGTATGTAGTGTGAAAATCACATTTTGATACCTCTTCTTTGAAGTGCTAAATACACTTGGATTTTAAAATAAGAAATGGTACAGTCCTTTCCAAGTATTTCAATATTCCTACTGCAGTTTAGGATGAATGGCTAGGATTTTAGTGAACACTACATGAATTTGTGCATGTAAAGTCATGCCTGGTAAACTTTCTAGTTGTAAAACACACTACTGCAATTCATACCCCTTTGATTTAAGAGTTCTGAAGCATGGCAGTGAATATGTAGGTAACAAATATTTTCAGAGTGACTATTGTCAGGTCATCTATTGTGGCACCAGTACAAAATGTTTCAAGAAGATAAAAGGTACCTATTTAATGGAATAATCACACCCTGGAGGTTTTACTCCACTAATTACTAGTTAATACATTCATACTCAAAACATTGTTAAACAAATTCCCTTAGTCTCCACTATATAAGAATCTTTGTGAATTTTTTAGAAAAGTTTTTCAATTTTTTTTGCCTGTCCCCTTTTCTTCTATTAAAGAAAGGAGGATAGATGTTCCTTCTATTACAGAAGAACGTCTGGCTTACTCGTATTCTTTTTCATACCTTTGCCTCATGTTTGGGTTTTTTTTTTTGCATCCAAAATGAAATTCTTGAATGTCCAATGCAATTAAATATATAATCTTTACAGTGCCTTTTTATAAGAAGGTTATTCCAAAACTCCACCGACTTTCATTGTACCTTTTAAAACTTCAGCTACATATAAATTACTTAGTGGGAAAGGAGACATAAATCCTGAGCTATATGCAGAGAGACATGAACCTTTGTGTTGGCTTTTGTATTTCTGAGAGAACATCAGATACTGTGTTGCATAAGGGACATGAGTGTGTGATGTTCTTGAAATCAATTTCAAAGAATATGAGGAAAACATTAATGGTTTTAGGTGAAAGCTTGCATTATTACCTGACTTTTAAATATTGTAAACTAAAAAGTAAGGGAATCTGTAACTTTAGAAAGATTTGCCCTTTGAGGTTTGAAAATGCTTTGAACCTGCAGAATGATGTTGAAGGAACCCTCTGAAAGTGGTAATGACAAATACTGATACAACTGTACTTCTCTGTAACCTTTTGATATATGGTGAGTTTCAGGTAACTTCATGAATTTATACATGATTTTGTCGTGTGGTACAGTATTTTATGAAAAATCAAGATACACATAAACTCAGGTTGCCATCAACAATTAATACATTACAAAATGATTAAAAAAAGAAGTGTGATACATGACAATATGACATGCTGTGATGTATGACCTGAAAGTTAGCTGGTTGTACCACTGTTTTCAAGAACAGACCCCATAAATTAAATTTTGGCTGCATCAAGGCCTGTCTGTTCATTTTCTGTAAAACAAACAGTTTCAGAGGAGACTATTCCCATTCTTACTTTGACAGTCACTTTCAGTGCTGAAAATCCACAACAATGACAGAAAATTTCTAAGAAGTATTACAGAGATAATGTGTCTTCTCACAGTGAGACGTCATCACATTAAACTCTAATGCTACTGTGATGAAGTGAACATAGTATCCTGCATAGTCCACGATACTATCTTTCTTCAGTTTTCTAGTGGCAGAGGAAAGATGTATTTTTAATCATTTGTTTTAAATCCGATTTCTAAACATTTCTGTTCTCAATTTCACAGTATCAAGGAGCTAGCTGCCACTTCATGTCACAGCATATCCCTTTAAAGTAGATGAAACTTATACTTCAAAAGTCAGACCCAGAACCAGCATTCAAAACACCTCAGATTTTGTTCACAGTTGGAAAAGGTCATTAAATGCCCGAGGAAATAAAATTCTCAGCTGGATCCAAACAATTGCCTTCTCTTTTCCCATTTACCAAGGGTCAACGCACATTTCTCTGCAAATATTTCTCTCCATTACCTTTTCTAAGGTTCCTTCCAACCCAAACTATTTTGTGATTCTATGATTCTCTGTAACAGTATGCTGTGATGGAGGTCCTTCCACTTTCCAATATATGTACAGAATATTCAAGTTTACTGTGTACATGGAAGTAATGAACTCACTGTTAATTTTTATTCCATCATCTAAGTCATTAATGAAAACTATTTAACACCACTGGATCTATGACAGATTCTCAGTAATCTTCATCTATTTATCAGACTAATTTGATAAATGAAAGACTGGAAACAATTGTGTAAATGTAGTGTCCTTTTCTACCAGTTTTGTACCATCGTTGTATTTGAACCGTCCTGCTATGTGGATCATGTTTCTCTGGCCATTTTCTTGGAATGTTATTGCCTCCAACACCATAAGTCTCTCTGAAATTAAAGCATTTGCAGTCTACTCCTTGACAACATACTAGGCTTACTACCATGTTACAAGATGAAATCAATTGAATGCGGGTTTCATTTTTTTTTTTAATCTGTATTGTCTGCTACTTAGTACCCCATTATTATCTAGGTGTTTTAAGTGTGATTATTTGTTCCATTTATTTTATCCCAAGGCTGAACTGAAGTAGGCTCTGGTTCTTACATTTGTCTGGTTTTGAAGACACATTTGTTAGCATATTCTGAAAAACTCATGTTATCTTTCAGCCATTATTAAACAGAGTTAATTTTATCAGGAAATATGCAAGAAAAGCTCAGATGAAGCATGTAAAATTAATAGTAATAGTAACAGCAGCAGCTGCAGCAGCAGCAGTAGTAGTAGCATGAGCGTAGACAAAAATTAAGGTAAATCGGAGTGAAGGTGCCCATCCTCTGCCAAATATGTCAAGCAGATCTTAGAATCTTCACAGAATGGCTAGGGTTGAAAAGGACCTTAAGATCACCAAATTCCAACACCCCTGCCATGGGCAGGGGCAGTTCCCATTAGACCAGGCTGCTCAAGGACCTGTCCAACCTGTTAAATTATCTTGAAATTTGTTTTTAATGAAATTAGAAGGAAAAAATATTCTGAGAATAACAAAATTTTATACATTAATTCCCTGTTCTAAAGTGGGCACGCTTTCATTTTGTATTTTTAGATATGTTCTTTTTCATCATTACATTAAAGAATTCAAATATTAAAATTCAGCATTTTGTTAGATGCTGCATTCTTAAGTATTTTTCAAAATATGTAACTTTCATTTTTAAGTTTTGTAGAAATAAATGAAATTGTTTTGACATCACAAAATCCTATTTAATAATCTCATACTTTATGTGTATTCTTAGCAAAAAACAGTTTCAGATGCTCTTCCAGTCTCAATATGATTACTATCAAACTTAAAGAAAGTAAAAGTGTTCAAAAGTTGTCATCAGATCTGGAGGATAGACACAAGTTAAGAATAACAGCTAGTATACCTGAGGTATTGCAGTTTGTTTGATCTGTCAAAGACTGCACAAAGTAGACTAAAAGCAACCCAAGAGTCAATACAAGAGCTCAAGACCTCTCTCTAGAATTTTACCTGTCTTGCCCTGAAATTGCAATCAATCAGAAACTACTTTCTTACTTGCAGGAAGCCAAAACTTTATATTTTTGGTTTTACACAGTTATAAGGATTCTTGATTACAAGAATGTTTGGCAGGTGCCCAAGAGTAACTGAAGACATAATAAAAAGACAGGAAAAGTGAGTGACATATTACTGAAATGTTGAGGTGGGGTATGAGAAAAAAATACATTTTGGCATGAAAAAACAAATTAATTTTTACATAAAGAGATGAGAAGGATTCCCCCTGAAATGTATCCAAGTAAATAAAAAGACTTATGATAGTTAATATCTGATTACACAGCTTTAAATAAAACTAGGACAGCTCAGTTTTCAAAGAGAAAAACAGGAATGCTAGGCCTGAAGAACTGCATTCATCAGCAAAAAGAGGACAGTGAATCACAGAAGAAACCACGAAGGCCAAAACAACAGAAAAAGAAATTGTTCTCCATTATGATTCACTGATTGCTTTGGATTGCCTTCAAGCCTTCCTCATGTCTTGCTTCCTCCATCTTCTCCCTAGTTCAGTCTTTTCTATCAAGAAATGCCTATAACTGAATTGCAAAAGACAGGACATAATCCAGATGTAGTTGATTGGATTGGGATAAAGTAATAATAGAAATTAGATACCTTGCTGGCTGTTTCAATTTTAAGACTCTCTGTGCCAGCTCAGAAGCAGATACACTAAGGTCCAGACTACCTTGCTTTGCTGCATATGCTTTTAGGGGAAGATAACTGCTAGCTAAGGAAGAGACTCTGTCCCACTCTCCCCACATGGTTAACAGAAAAAGAGCAGAAGTCCAGGATCATTTAGCCCACTGAAAATCTGAATTTGCTTTGTCTTCCTCCTTCCATGTTCTTTGAGTCATCATGTGGATCTTGGCTAGAGAGCTATCCTGAAGAACAGGATCTTCAAAAATTGCAATGAGGGTCTTGAAAATATGTCCAGAAGAAGAATACATTCTGACAGAGGACATCAGGTTCTGAATGAACGACAGGGCTTAACCTAGATGAATTGACTACTGTCCACAGTGATGGGTTAGAATGCTTTTTGCTTGCCGATGACACCAAGCTGTTTTGTTAGGTGGATACGCTGGAGGGAAGGAATGCCATCCAGAGGGACCTTGACACGCTTGTAAGGTGGGCTGATGCCAAACTCATGAATTTTAACCATGACAAGTGCAAGGTCCTACACCTAGGTCGGAGCAATCCCAGGCATAGCTACAGGTTGGGCAGAGAGGAGATTCAGAGCAGCCCTGCGAAGAAGAACTTGGGGGTGGTGGTTGATGAGAACATGAACATGAGTCGATTGCAGTGTGCACTTGCAGCCCAGAAAGCCAACCGTATCCTGGGCTGAATCAAAAGGAGTGTGACCAGCAGGTCGAGGGAGGTGATCCTGCCACTCTGCTCTTGTGAGACCTCACCTGGAGTATTGTGTGCAGTTCTGGTGTCCTCAACATAAAAAGGACATGGAACTGTTGGAATAAGTCCAGAGGAGGGCCATGAGGATGATCAGGGGACTGGAGCATCTCCCATATGAAGAGAGGCTAAGAAAGTTGGGGCTGTTTAGCCTGGAGAAGAAAAGTCTGCATGGAGACCTCATAGCAGCCTTCTGGTATCTGAAGGGGGG
>NDXB01002398.1:80832-93077 GCA_002631895.1 Agapornis roseicollis | reverse complement strand
GGTGTTCTGGAGGGGGGGGGGGGGGGGGGGGGGGGGGGGTTGGAACTTGATAATCTTAAGGTCCTTTCCAACCCTAACTATTCTATGATTCTATGATAATGGGATAAATCCTAACCCAACAACATTCAAAGGGAGAATATAACAAAAACATAAATCAAAAACATAAGGGCAGAATCTAATTGAAAAGATGAATCTGAGAGTTTGTTTTAATTCTAGCAATGATATAAAACTGAAAGGTTAAGAATTGTTTATTAAAATACCTTAAAATACCCTTAAAATATCTTTCCATGGATCTCTTTTGTGGTAGGACTTACTTTTCCAAAGAAGCTGAGATGCTCATCATCCTTAGCTCTGGAGGAATAATTCTATACTTATCATAACATTTTTGTAGTCTTTGTGGAAAAAGATAGGATGGTATTGGTATTTGGTCTTGCAGTCCCAATTGTGAGTAATTATTGTTTTTCCACTACTGTGCTCCTGAAAGTCGATTCATCTCTCCTGTCTATTCAGATTATACTCCTCTGCAGACAGCAACTAACTTTTACGATGTGTTTGTTTAGTGTCTAGCACAATAGGTCTCCAGGTGCTATTGTGATTCAACTAATGAATTATTAATTTGCTAAACATATTATAATATGTTCATTCAAGCAAAACTATGGATGAAATGGGTGTGGCTCTTTGTTGCTTTCCTCTAAATTGTCCAACGACTGAATCTCATGGATTTTAAATGAACCAATTTGGATATGTGCCGTGGTTTAAGCCCAGCCGGTAACTCAGAACCATGCAGCCGCTCTCTCACTTCCCCCCTCCCCCCATTCTCCCCCAAGCTCCTGGAAGGATGGGGAGGAGAATCGAAAGAATGTAACTCCCATGGGCTGAGATAAGAACACTCCAGTAACCAAGGTATAACACAAATCACTACTGCTACCACCAATAATAATAATGATAAGGGAAATATGAAGGGAAGAGAATACAACCGCTCACCACCTGCTGACCGATATCCAGCACGACCCATGCAGTGATCTAGCGCCTCTGGGTAACTGCTACCAGTTTATATACTGGGCATGACGTGCTGTGGTATGGAATACCTCTTTGGCTAGTTTGAGTCAGGTGTCCTGTCTCTGCTTCCTCCTGGCTTCCCCTCCTCCTTGGCAGAGCATGAGACTCAGAAAGTCCTTGGTCAGAGTAAACTTACTTAACAAAAACTAAAAACATGCTATCAGCGTTGTTCCCAGCTGAAAGTCAAAAACATAGCACTGTATCAGCTACTAAGGAGAAAAATGACTGCTACTGCTGAACCCAGGAAAATATGTTTCTTTTCACCCTCAGTTTCAGGTTTTCTTGTCTTCTATCTCCATATGAATGTCATTAATAAAGAGATGCCAAAAAGTGTTAACGGAGGGGGGGGTGGGGGTGGATTGTAGTTTTTTTGTTCTTATGCACGATTTTCAGTAGCAGTAGTAAGTGTTATGTGTGTGAACTGAGAGAACAGACATAACTTGATTTGGAGGAAATGACATGTAAAGGTACTTATGGCATGAAAGCAAAGACCTAGAACATGTTTTATTATGGATTATAACTCTGATGTCATACAACAGAAGTAGAAAATTTAGAGGCAAGTTCATTTCATACTAACCAGATGATTTACTGTACAGAATATAAAGCTAAACTATTGATTGGAAAAATTTGAACTTGAATATTTTCTCCCACCATAAGATATTTTCAAATGCTTTATTTCCATTCCACTAATAAAGAAAAGCTTTGTAACACTGTTTTTAATACTGTTTTCTCAGCAGATGAAGAAAACTAAGAAACAGAGGTGAAAGGGGATTTTTTTCTTTATTTATCACCATCAAAACTACTGTGGTGTTTCTAAGGAATGCAGTTTGCTGGGATTTTGAGGGGGCTTTTTGGGTTTGTTTGTTTGCTTGTTTTATTTGCTTTGTTTGTTTGGATAGTTTGGTAGGGGTTTTTTTCTGGCCAGTGAGTAAAATTAGCAGTCAACATTCTTCCAGTGTTACATGGCAATTTCTTAAATTAATTGAGAAACTTTTTTTAGCATAGAACTCTCAGTTCAAGAGAAAGTTGTCAGTTTTAATAAAGTAGAGTGATCCCAGGGAGGAATTTTTCTTGTTTAACTTCCAGTGGTGCATCTGTTTGTAGCATATACTTTCTCCAGCAAACTCCAGTATGCCTATAACACTTGCAATGAACTTCAATTTTGTGCTTTAGTAGAAAGTCTTAATTTTGATCTGACTCCCTTCAGGTAGCAATGAGTCAACTCACATACTCACACCTCACTGTAGCAGATAAAAATAACCATCTTGATTTTCCCTCCTTCCCCACTTTTTAGAAAATGGTTGTATTTTATGAGTTCTCTCTCACAGTGAGCAGGGATCTATAAGCCTTGGAACATAAGATGGTTCTGCAATAATAGGTATTTCTAAACCATTACAATAATTAATCACAGAAGGAGCTACTAAAAAAAAAATCCTGTAATTTTGAACATATAATTGAATTTTTATTGCTTTTAAACCAAAGTGTTTAGACCTTGAGAAAATCAGCTCAGCAGGAAAAATATAAAATATCAAATCTTCCTCTCTGCTCTCCTTTCTTCCATGCTTTAGACAAAGCTTGGCAAAGCTCACAAGCTAAGTAGGAGCTGATTTAATAGCTCTTTATTTCAGTCTACCTCTTACAGAAGAAAAGGTTGCTTAAAAATGATTCTCTTAATAAAATGTACTGGTCTACTTCAGGCAAGTTGGGATATAAAGTGAAGACTTCCACATTCAAAGCTCGCACTGGCACCTTGCAGAGGAAGAAATCCGCATGTTCAGAAGAGGCAAGAGTTCTTTGGTTGCCAGTTAAGATTAAGGATGAAGGTGCAGAAGGTGCAGACAAGTGACAGCAGGCAAATTTGACTCATCTAAGAATGAAGAAAGAAAAGCATTTCAGATTTATTGAAGCATAGTGTTTGGTGAATAAGAACTTCAGTGTATTTTTAAATTTTTTTTTTGAGGTTTCAGATAAAAGAATAGAAAAATTTGTGCCCAAAATACCCCAAAACCCAGCTTTTGAGACTCTATAAGAGAGAGCATTTGGTGTAATATTTTTCTTTTCCATTAAAGTCTTTTTCAAATTCAAGTAAAAGTTTGAAAATGTTTTCAGACTTGCCAAATTTGCATTTTCTTAAAAAAAAATAAACTATTTCTTAAAACATCTTTCTCCTTAGAGGTCCCATGACTGGACACAAGAAAAAGAGATGTTAGGTGTGATGAAAGTAATAAAAGGTATACGAACCTTCTTCCCCTTGTTCCTCCTCCCCCAAAATGTTCTTTTGAATGTCAAACTTTAATTCTTATGTTCACCAATAATAACTAGTTACTGTAGTAATCGTTGTAAGTTTTAGGCAGGAGTTAAGAGGTAAAAGTTGAAAAATGATAAGGAGCTCAAATTGCTATATAGTCAGTTGTGTACTTAGTATAGCCTAAATGTGTCTAGGCAGTTTGAGATGAATTACCAGTTTCATTTACTTATTAGGTGAAATGCGGTTCTTATCCCTCTTTTTTTTTCCTCATGTGACAACATGTTAGATTAGTTCTTTCAATGGAAAAACACTGATAGGACAGGGCAGAAGTAGCTATGCAATGTCAACCACACTGTGATTCTGTCATTCTGTGAGAAGGTATAGGATAGGAATGGGCTAAAAATACATGGGGCTGAGCTAAAATACCAAGTTAGCAAGCAACAAGTTAAAACAATGTTTATGAATCCAATGCATTTGCATTGCAAATAACCTGACAGCAACTGGACTTTGACAGCTTTGTCCAAGGTGATGACGATTAAAACAAATTTATCTACAAAGCCTGAAATGTTCAGACTCAAGATGCATAAAATTGTTGTAAAAGAATTTTGTCAGCATACACCTTCTGGTTTATAAGCATCACCAAATATACCATTCAAGAAGTTCAAAGTTTACAAAGAAAACTTTCATAGAATGTTTTCAAAGAAAACATCATAAAATTTTGCAAATCAAAGCAAATTAATGAAATAAAAGTATTTCTTTTAATTTTAAATGTTTAAGTTGGAAACTTAAGTTTACAGTTTTAAATATGAAGTTTAAATTTTATTACTAGAAAAACATATCAATAATATCCTTTAAATTTTTCATTCCTTAACTTTCCTCCCTCTTCACCACTTCTGTCTCTATTGCCCAGTGAAGGAATTATAAAACAACCTCTTAAAGAAAGTTTGTCAGTCCCACTATTCATTTTCCCGTATTTCACAATAGCTCTAAATCATATTAGCTGTGTTTTAATTAATGTTGCAAACTTCTTCACCAGAGCTATGTCAGGAATGCTCACAGGTCTAATGTTAGCTTTTTGAGGACAAATAATATTTAGAAGTATCAACATAAATATTAATAAAATTATACCAGCTGTACTCCTTCAATTTATGAGTAGCATTTTTACAATCATGTAAATATCCTTTCATTCAGTGTTAACATCTTTCCTTTCCCATGTCTGTATTCAGGCATTTCGACATTGAACAGCAGAGATGGTCTCATACCAGTTAGTGTTTGAAAATCATACAAAATCTCTAGTTAGTGCAGAAAGCAATATACAAGTGCTTCACACAAGTAAGATACAGCGCATGTTACATATGTACTGTTCAGTTAAAGATTTCAGTTCTTTTTCATATGAAAATTAAAAAATATTTCCTTAAACCTCTAATGTTCTTTGTGGATGAAGGCTTTGCCAGATTGGAAACTGTTTAATACATTTTTATTTTTTTTCTGCTCTGACAGCTGTCATTTTTATTTAATAATCCACTTGCTTGATTTGTTTTCTGTTAAAAAAAACTAATGTCTTCTTAGTAATATTGTTTTTTGTAAGGTGCCTTTGTTTCTTCTGCTGATTGTGCTTGGTTTTAACACTGACTTTCACCTTATAGAATCATAGAATCCTCTAGGTTGGAAAATACCTGTAAGATCATCAAGTCTAACCATTAACTGAGCACTACCAAGTGCACCACTAAACCATGTCCCTAAACTGCCACATCTACCCATCTTTTAAATACCTCCAAGGATGGTGACTCCATCACTTACCTGGGCAACCTCTTCCAATGCCTGAACACAGGATTTGTGGTGCCAAGTACAGGGGGTAAACAAAATAGTCACTTCCTTAGTCCTGTTGGCCGTACTGTTTCTGATATAAGCCAGGAAGCTCTTGGTCTTCTTGGTCACCAAGGCACATGTTGGCTCATGTTCAGCCAATTGTTGACAAACTACCCCAGGTCGTTTTCTGCCACGCAGCTTTCCAGCCACTCTTCCCCAAGCCTGTAGCTTGACACGGGGTTCTTGTGACCCAACTACAGGACCAGGCACTGAGCCTTGTTGAACCTCATACAATTGGTCTCAGCCCATCAATCCAGCCTGACCAGATCACTTTGTACAGACTTTCTACCCTCAAGTAGATCAACACTAGCACCCAACTTGATACTGTCTGCAAACTTTCTGAGGGTGCACTTGATCCCCTTGTCCAGATCATTAATAAAGAAATTAAACATAACTGACCTCAGTACTGGGGTCTTTGGAGCATCACTTGTGATCAGTCACCAGCTAGATTTAACTCCATTTACCACCACTCTTTGGGCCCAATCATCCAGACAGCTTTTACTCAGTAAAGAATGCACCTATCCAAGCCATGAGCAGCCAGTTTTTCTAGGAAACAATGCCAAAGGCTTTACTAAAGTCTAGGTAGACAACAGCCACAGCTTTTCCCTCAGCCACTAAGTGAGCATTGTATCATGGGAGGTAAGGTTGGTCAAGCAGGACCTACCTTCGTAGAGCCACGCTGACTGGGTCTGAGCACCTGGTTCTCCTGTATGTGCTGCATGATGGCACCCAAGATAATCAGTTCCGTAACGTTCCCTGGCACTGAGGTGACAGGCCTGCAGTTCCCTGGATCCTTCTTCCAGCCTTGGCTGGACATCACATTTGCTAAGTTCCAGTCAATTGGAACCTCCCAAGTTAGCCAGGACTGCTGACTGAAAGTGGCTTGATGAGCATTTCTGACAGCTCCCTCAGTACACTTGGGTGGATCCCATCCAGCCCCATAGCCCTGTGTGTGTCTAAGTGGTGCAGAAGGTTGTTGACCATTTCCCCTTAGATTACAGGGGCTTCATTCTGCTCCCCATCCTGTCTTACAGTTCAGGGGGTTGGGTACCCTGAAAACAACTGGTCTAAAGATTAAAGACAAAGGCAAAGAAGGCAGTAAGTACCTCAACTTTTTCCTCAGCCTTTGTCACTCTATTGGATGTCCCACCATCCAATAGAAGATGGAGATTTTCCTTCGTGCTCCTTTTGTTGCTAGTGTATTTACAAAAGCGTTTTTTATCGTCTTTTACAGCAGTAGTCAGATTAAGGTCTAGTTGTACTTTGGCCCTTTTAATTTGCTTCCTGAAACACCTTTGTAGGCCTTCTGAGTTACCTGCCCCTTCTTTCAAAGGTCATAAATGCTCCTTTCTTTGCCCCCTGAGTTCCAGCCAAAGCTCTTCGTGCAGTCAGGACAGTCTTATTCCCACCTAGCTCATCTTTCTGCACATGGGGATGGCCTCCTCCTGCACCCTTAAGATTTGCTTCTTGAAGGATGTCCGGACTTCCAGGGCTCTTTTGCCATTCAAGACTGCCTCCCAGCCAGGCTCCTAAATAGGCCAAAGTCTGCTCTCTGAAAGTCCAACGTGGCAGGTCTGCTGTTCCCCCTCCTTACTTCTCCAAGAACTGTAAACTCTGTTATTTCATGATTGGCATGCCCAATGTGTCACATCACCCACAAGTCCTTCATGCCTTCCCTTGTTGACTCACCAGCTGTTTCAGGAAATTATATTTTGCACATATCTCCTAGTATGCTTCCTCTCTGATGTATTGTATTTCCAGCAGACAGCTCCTAAGTTGAAGTCCCACATGAGTACTCTTAGCTGCTTATAGAACATTTCTTCTGCCTCTTCATTCTGGTTGGGTGGTCTATAACAGAATCCCACCATGATGTCTGCCTTGTGGGCCTTTTTCCTGGTACTTATTCATAAATACTCAGCCCTACTTTTACCATCATTAAGCTCTAGACAGTCAAACAACTTCCTAACATACAGGGCTACCCCAATGCCTCTCCTTCCTTGCTTATTCTTTTTGAAGAGTTTATAGCCATCTGTTGCAGCACCTGTGTAAATTATATCAGTATGTTTCTGTGATGGCAACTACGCCGTAGTCTCCTGCTGCACGATGGCTTCCAGCATCTCCTGTTGCCTGTGCTGTGCTCACTGGTGTAGATGAAGTTCAGTTGGGCTATTGATTCCACCACTTTTGGGGGGAGAGAAGCGCTAATTCCTTCATAACCATTCTCAGGAACTTCGGTGGTTTCTAACACATCAGGAACCTTTGTATCTTTGCTGCCACATGGATATCCATTCTGTTCCTTCACTGCAACAAACTGAAGTACCTCACTAGCACACTGTCTCTCAAACATTATCCCTAGCAAGCCTGGGTATATCCCTTTCTTCCTTAAATCTGATTTAAACTCTAGTAGAAAAAGAGGAAAATATTTCCCTGGAGTTTGTGACAGTAATTTTAGCAAATTCTGATCCCAGACTCATAAAATTCACAAGTTTTTTTCAACCATATTAATGATACAGGTAGTCATACTCCACATTCTTCATTTCTTTATTTACTTTTATTTCTGGTGCAAATGTTGGAGCCTGTCTTGTTCATTGCATTGAGTCTTTAGCAATGATGTGGGTAAATCTCCAAAAGTGCTCCCTTTAACAATTAACCTGAAGTGCCTTCCTCCCTAGGTCAAAGTTGCTGAGGATATTTCACAAAGTACAGTTCCTGCACAACTGCAAGAAACAGCAAAAGCTGTGTTGCAACCTTAGCTATATGATCATGTTAGCTGATGGATTACCCTCCAGTGCTGTCATAGGTGGTGGATGAATTCTGTACTGGCTGCTGTCACAGAGAAGCAGAAGCCATGAGGTGGTTGTTCAACTCATCTACTCGCAGCTGAGCTAATTATATTTTTCATTCATTGACCCAGGGGAATAAGCATCTTGTTTATACTGAACATCTAACTTCAAGAAAGTTCCTTCTTCCCATACTAGTCATATACAGAAATAATCATATATATTTGGGGAATATATTAGTATAATTACACATAATTACTAATCTTTTAGTAATTTAACATTTATCTTTTTTCATGTGTTGCAAAGTCCTGTGGTCTGTAGTAAAGTCCTGTATTCTCAAAATTTGCATCTTCCTAACTTGTATGATAAACATAGACCACATTTGATATGATTAGGCAGTAATCAAGCTATATTAATAATTATATGTAATTAGCAAATTTTAATGAACTATCAACTATTAATAAACTTTAAGCTCTTTAATAAAGCAACTCTGACTTCAGACATAGCTCCATCAATCCCCGTATTTGTTCTACAACTGATTTTCAATGATTTACATATATACAGAACACCAAAGACTGCATAGCTCCATAAATATGACTTCAAAATTATAATTTTACTAGTAAAAGGTGACAGGCTTTGTAGTGACCTGAGAGTACAGGGTCTCAGTACTTGTCTGGACTTGTACTGGCCTGAGGTAAACTTAACTTCTTTTAGCTGAGGTGGCAATCCTTTAGTGGTCAGCTGACTATTGCCTAAATTTGTTTTAGCTTTAATTTATGTTCATGCTACTGTGTGGTATAACACATACTGATGGTTCACAGAGAGTAAAAATAAACAGCTACTATGCATTGAGTGAACTGTTTAGGACTTTAGGATTAAAATATGTTATAGAAGAGTAGAAGTATCAGATGGCATCAGAAATCCCTGAGCATGATGACAGGTCACAGTGGTCAGTCATTTTTCACAAAGAAAAAAAAAAAATTCATCTTGTTAATCAGGCAAACCCAGTTTTGAAGGTAAGAAAGAAGACATGTGGAACTGGAAATAGTAGGGGAAAAGCTAGTAAGCAACTGTCAGAAAACGTGTAAAAAGAATGCCAGGTGGCCCCAAGACAGGAGGAAGAAACCATCACAATCAGCCTCGTATTCTTCTCAATGAAGAACTCAGGATACTGCCAGCTTATTATGACTGACCCCTTTTTATTCTTGAGGATGACGCATACTATTAATCTCTTTCTGAAAGGTAGGAGAGAGAGTGTATATAACAGCAGGGAATAAGGTTAGACAAGAAAGTTCACATATATATAAAAATATATGTATTATATATTAAGTAATATTGTGGGTTTTCTATACTAATTTGCAGTGTTCATATCATGAAATCTGGACTAATAAAACAATTTGTTGTAGTTTGAGTAGATTGTTAATCTACATTAAATTAAACAGTGTTCTCTTTAGCTCATAAAAAGATCTAGACTGCAATAAATGCCTTTGGTGAAAGAAAAAAGAAATGGAAAAACCGTAACTAGCCCTTCATTCAAAAAACAAACAAACAAACAAACAAACAAACAAAAAACCCCAAAAATGCCAAACTATTATTTTCCTCATTGTTATGCAGTTATGACATTGTATTTTAAAGGACAAAGTCAACATAGTGTCTTATTTTCCATTAATGTATAGTTGGAATTCTTCTTGGTAAAATGTCTGTCCTGGGTTCAGCAGTAGCAGTCATTTTTCTCCTTCTTAGTAGCTGGTGCAGTGCTGTGGTTTTGACTTTTCAGCCTGACAACAGTGCTGATAACACTGATGTTTTCAGTTGTTGCTCAGTAGTGTTTACTCCGCCCAAGGACTCTGTGAGTCTTATGCTCTGCCAAGGAGGAGGGGAAGCAGGAAGGAGGCAGACAGGATACCTGACCCAAACTAGCCAAAGGGGTATTCCATACCACAGCACATCATGCCCAGTATATAAATGGGGCACAGTTACTCAGAAGGGCTAGATCACTGCTTAGTCATGCTGGGTATTGATTGTCAGGTGGTGAGTGGTTGTATTCTCTTCCCTTGTTATTTCCCTTATCATTATTATTATTGTTATTATAGGTGGTAGCAGTAGTGATTTGTGTTATACCTTAGTTACTGGAGTGTTCATATGTCAGCCCATGGGAGTTACATTCTTTCAATTCTCCTCCCCATCCTTCCAGGAGCTGGGGAAGGAAGCAAGGGGAGTGAGTGAATTGCTACATGGTTTTTCTGAATTACTGACTGGACTTAAGCCACGACAATATCTTATCCGAACTTCCTGATTTGAGCATGTCTGGAGTAAGGAAAAAGACTTGAATTTAATATTTTTTTAAAGTTATTCATCTGTGATGGTTTTTATGTCTAGACTTGTATCTAAGGGCTGACATTCTTCCATAGACAGCTAGGAATGTCAGATATTGACAAGATTTCACATCTCGTTGAAGGGAAAATAACATTATTTGATATGGGTTAATGGGAGAAGCAGGCCTATACTCATCTCTTTGTATGCATCTCAATCACATAGAAGTGATGTTAGGGATAGGCTGGAAAGTATGGAACTCTGTCTCAGGACAGGAGAGCAGTCAACAGAGAGTTTGTGGGTCAGTGTTAAAGTGAGAACAGCAATGGGAGACATTACTGTGGGAATCAGTTACAGACCACCTGGTCAAGAGGACTCTGTGGATGAAGCGCTCTATTGACAGATAGGAACAGCTTCATGTTTGCAGGCTCTTGTTCTCATGGGGGAATTCAACCACACTGATATCTGTTGGAGTAACAGTAGGGCCCAGCACAAGTAATCCAGGAGGTTCTCCAGTTGTGTGGAAGACAACCTCCTTCTGCAAGTAATAGAGGAGCTGACAAGGAGAGGTGCCCTGGACCTCGTGCTCACCAACAAGGAGGGGCTGGTTGGAAATGTGACGTTCCAGGAAAGCTTTGGTTGTAGCAATCATGACATGGTCAAATTTGAAATCCTCAGGGCAGTGAGAAGAGCATACAGCAGACTCAAGAGTTGTGGTCAATGGCTCAATGTCCGGCTGGAGGTCAGTAACGAGTGGTGCCCCTCAGGGATCAGTGTTGGGACCGAATTGTTTAACATCTTTGTAAGTGACATGGACAGTGGCATTGAGTGCGCCCTCAGCAAGTTTCCCAATGACACCAAGCTGTGTGGTTCAGTGGATACACTGGAGGGAAGGAATGTCATGCAGAGGGACCTTGACACGCTTGTAAGGTGGGCTGATGCCAACCTCATGAAGTTTACCCAGGACAAGTGCAAGGTCCTACACCTGGGTCAGAGCAATCCCAGGCACAGCTAAAGGTTGGGCAGAGAAGAGATTGAGAGCAGCCCTGCAGAGAAGGACTTGGGGGTGGTGGTTGATGAGAACATGAACATGAGTCGACAGTGTGCGCTTGCAGCCCAGAAAGCCAACCGTATCCTGAGCTGCATCAAAAGAAGCGTGACCAGCAAGTTGAAGGAGGTGATCCTGCCCTTCTACTCTGCTCTTGTGAGACCTCACCTGGAGTATTGTGTGCAGTTCTGGTGTCCTCAACATCAAAAGGACATGGAGCTGTTGGAACAAGTCCAGAGAAGAGCCACAAGGATAATCAGGGGACTGGAGCATCTCCCATATGCAAAAACAGGCTGAGAAAGTTGGGGCTGTTCAGCCTGGAGAAGAGAAGGCTGCGTGGAGACCTCATAGCAGCCTTCCAGTATCTGAAGGGGGCCTATAGGGATGCTGGAGAGGGGTTCTTCATTAGGGACTATAGTGACAGGACAAGGGGTAATGGGCTAAAATTTAAACAGGAGAGGTTTAGATTGGATATAAGGAAGAAATTCTTTCCTGTTAGGGTGATGAAGCACTGGAATGGTTTGTCCAGGGAAGCTGGGAATGCTCCATCCCTGGCAGCACTCAAGGCCAGGTTGGACGAAGCCTTGGTTGGTATGTTTTAGTGTGAGGTGTCACTGCCCATGGCAGGGGGGTTAGAACTTTCCAACTGTAACTATTCTATGATTCTATGATTCTAAGTATTTGTACTTATATGTCCATTACATATGCATTTGCATAGTAAAATGATTATTGTTCAGTCTGAAAGAAATTTCTTTTTTGTGAAAGAGAAATTTTGCAATGCTGTATTTGGCAAAATCCAGAGTCTTAAAGAATATAAGAATATAAGTACATGTTAGAGACTACTTGCCTTAGACTTCTCTACCTTCTTACCATGTATGAATATTGGTAAGCCATACAGGAAGAAAATAGCAAAAAAAAAAAAAAAAAT
>NDXB01002398.1:12205-80731 GCA_002631895.1 Agapornis roseicollis | reverse complement strand
ACAGGAAAAAAAAAGAAAAAAAAAAAAAAAAAATCACAACTTCATGAGGTTTTTAGCTATTGTTTGTTAGAAGGTAAACAGCAACAATGCACATGCCAGAACATCAGAAAAGAGGGGTTTTTTTAGGTTATAATATGTAGGAAAGCAAAACCATAAAACTGAAAAGAGGTTTCCTGGCTAATCAAATCAGTCTTTTGCAATTGCCAGCATTCAAATTTAATAATTAGGATCATGAATTTTCCCATTATTTTGACTTCACGTTGGCAGATGGTGCCAAAAAGCAGCGGATGGCCCTTTGCCTATGAATCTAAGGTTATTCTCACAGAGCTCTGGAGTACCAGGAAGGAGCTCTTTCTTACATCATGCAGCACTGCAGGCCAGTGTATAATCCATCTCCAATAGATCATATGTCTAACTCTGCAGCATAATGCAATTGTGGATTTGGAGGTGATTTCAGCATTTGGTGAAAGTAAAGAAAAATTAAAAGAAGCTGAAGAACTACTTTCTCAAGTATCTGTTTTGTACAACAAAACTCTCCTACACGTGCTTTTTACCTATTATGCACAAATTAAACAAAGTTTTCTTGGAAGAGACATCAGAAAGCACACAGAACTAAAAACACATTAAAATACTAAAAACACATTAAAAGGAATTTTAAGCATTTAACTTTGGCTGTTATCAAGACTACAGCTCAGTATCATGAACTCTTTCACTCTCTCAATACAGATATAGCACAGAAAGTAATTAAGAAAATTTTTCTTTCTTTGCTATAGGTCAAATAATGCTCTAATTCGAAAAGTGTCACAAATAGTAACAAGTAATAATAATTAATAATAATAACAGCCCCCTTATAATTCAAAGACTGTTCTGTTGTGTTGGTTTTTGTTTTGTTTTGTTTTGTGTCATTTTTTGTTTGTTGTTTTTTGCTGTTGTTTTGTTTTGGGCTTTTTTTGCTTGGTTTGGGGCTTTTTCGTGGGGAGGTGTTCGTTCAAGAGGGGGGGTGTTTCATTTTTTTTATTTAATAATGAGTTACTTTAAAGTTTGCGACTCTTAATTCTCAGAATTAAATTATGCCTGCTTTATGTACACTTAAGAATTCATAAATTATCAAGTTTATATTACTTAATTGAAAACTTGTTTGGAGGAGTTCTAAAGAAAAGAAACTATATTTGAGTTAAAGGTTATAACAATGATTGTTTTTACTCATAATGGCAAATTTTTTCAGGCTGTTTAGCTGTACATTTTACAGATATAAGCATTCACCATATGAAACTTCAATTAGCAATGATTTTCAAGATATAAAAAGGTGCTTATTATAATGGCATAGTGAAAATGTGCGGTATACTTTCATTTAAAGTGCTGTTAATTCAATTGCGTTATCTGATCCAAAGTCACTTAGATTATATTAAATTAGCCATCTGTTTGGCTTTCACCTTGGAATGTCTGCCAGATGCTGAGTTTGTTTATAGACAATTCATTTGCAGACACAGCCCTAACAACAGGGTTGTTTGCTGGGGACTATCTCTGATGGAAGAGTTTACCTGGAGAGACAGAGCCATGAACTCCAAGCAACAAATGCTTGCTCAAATGGGTAAAAATATATTGAGTATTTTGTGTCCAGCACTCTCTTACACAAATTATGTTCTCTTATTAATTTCTGTAATCTCTGTCATGAAGAGACTTAAATGGTTCTGCAAAACTTCATCATTCTATATAGTGCCCACTTATACATTTTATGGTTTTCTTTTTAATTAAAGTCTGGCACTAAAATTAATATAACATTTTGTTATCTACTGGGCATGGAAACTTTTTAGTAAGTCTCCAGATAGCTCTTAAAAGTTTATTAAAAAGCTGTATGTCATTCCACAGCTGTTAGTCATGGAAAAAATATTTCTTTAAGGAGATAGTCATCTTGCTTTCTCTCTCCCCCTTTCACTCCCCCCAAAATAGCACTTGTTCTTCATCACAAAAATGATACAAAGCTGCTCAGGAAGATCCCAGCATTAGGCAGCATTTAATCAAAGTGCTTTGATTGGGTTTGTTCATCAGCTATTCAAGACTAATCCCCCATGGACTACAAATCTTAGTCACTGGTGCAAATAAACAGGGTAACATGCAATCACTGAACAACAATCAGAAGTGGTTTATGCTTACCTGGAGAGATGTTTGATTAAGTAACAGTCTGAATCCAGACTTTAGTTGTCAAAGATACTCAGCAGATACTGACATCACTACTACTAGAAATAGTATTATGTATTCACAACTACTGTCAGCAGAAAAATAAGAAATTGTCTTTCGTAAGCAGCAATAAAAGGTTACTTGTATAATAAAAATAATAGTTGTTGTATAGAAGAATTAAACATGTTAACATATACTAAATAAAACTTAGGGAGGTATATAAATACTTTTACTCAGTGGGTAAGTATATTTCTAAATAACAGGGCTTATAATATTTTCTTTCCTTAGGGGAACTTTATACCACCTTTGTTTATTGCAGGTTTTTAAGCAGAGGCTTTTTTAATATTCCTAGAAGACATTTTGTTCTGATCAATGTTGAAAACAAGATAATAAACTGGATGGATTATGATCCAATCTGATTCAATATGGAAAATCCTACAGTCCAAATTTGATATTTGATTACTTGAACCCTGGTACTTATCCATTCCAGAAAAGTACTGGGATTTTGTATACTGCTGCTTCCAAAGCTTTTGAGTAAATATTCTTTACATAAACTAAATAAATGCATAATCATATGGTATGTATCTAATTAAACCAGCCAATTATTTAGGTCACTTAAAGAAAAAGTACCTTATTAGATATTAAATGGCATATTGCTAAGAACAACCTAACTAAGGAAAATTCTACCTGCACATGAGACGTCTCACCCAAGTTTGCACTGCCCATAATGTGAAGAAATTTTTTTAAGATGAGTAGGAATCTGAGTTTATGCACAGGCCGATCTTGAATCTCACAGTACTTTTTCTACAGAGCAGTCTAAATACTAATTTTATACACATTCATCAGTGGTTTCGCCATCTAAATTGTATTTTATAATGTCTCTGGCAAAGAGCAATTCACAAAGCATTTTTCCATTAACTTTCTATATTCTTTAAGAGGCAGGAAAAGGACTGTCATTTTCTACATGGATCCAAATTTCTGTCCTTTGGGTCTGAATCCATAGACTGCCAACTTCTTAGGGCAGAATGAACCACTGACATGACAAAAAGAATGGGCAACATGAATGGATCAAACACCAAGGATGGGTTTACCACCAGAATATTTAAGTAAACTGAGCTGGTCAAAGAAACAGAAACCATGGTCAAAACAATGGGAAATTCTCATTGTGAAGATGTAAGCAAATAGAGGCTTGAGCAAGGGCCTGGTATTCTAAGAAATTATTAAGGATAAATTCTTTAAATGTTAGAAAGAAAACTAGAATGAAGGCATTTTGAAATTATGATCAAGTTAAAGGCAACACTAAAACATTATCAGACTGTGAATCAATGTTTACAAGACTTTTTGCTTGAACTGTCCTTTTCTACCTTCTGGAAGCTCTCATAAGATCATCAAATACTTAAGAAAAATATTTTATAATTAAGATATGGAATAATAACCAAAATTTTTGATTCAAGTCCAGTTTTCAAAATAAAGTGAGCATTGTTGCAAAGTAAACATGTGACAGATTAAATTAGAAACGTTAGAAATTAGAATTAGAAATGTTTTATTTTCCTTTTCATTTCAGTATTTTCAGGGTTTTTGTGATGTCTTTCAGCGTTCCTTTTTTATTAAAAAAAAAAATATTGTGTTGAAATATCACAATTTCCTACTGGGTTCAAAATTCCATTTCACAATAAGATCTAATGAGAAGTATAATATCTATAGTCACAACTGAAGATGTGACCAGACAGGAAGGCTTAGGAGGCAAATTAATTACAGTTTTAGCTGCCAAAATCACTATTTATAAAAATAGTGAGGATTTTCATTTTATTGAAACTTTCTAATTGGATATATGCACACACATATATATTTCAGAAAAATGCAACCTTCTGTTAAAAATAGAAAAAGATAATTTATATGCTTCTAGAAGAACCTGTAATTTGGAAGATGTAAGTTTATGTAAGAAAAATCAGGGAAAAGACTATTATTTTCTTTTTAGATGATTTCTACAGTGCTCAGGCTATTAACTATTAGAAATAGTTTCTATACAGACCTGCCTTCACAGTAAAACTCAACACATCTCTTTCTAGCACCAAATCAGAATTAAAAAAAAAGCCTGAAACAATTTTTAGAAGAGAGTCTTTGTTTTAAATGCAAAGCTAGGCATAAGGATATTTCATGTTATGTGACTATATGACAGATAAACTAAGTTCTACTAACCATAAGGATGAGATGTAAATCACCAGGAAAGGAGATTCAATCCAATAACTGCAGATTTGATAGAAGATCATCGAAGTCTGTGAATAGTTCTTTGGACTAAACTTTAAATAAAAGACATGCCTATTGTCCCATCCGGCCCATCAGATTCCAGGGAAGGTTATACCACACTCTGATTGGTTAACAGGAGAAACCACAGCCTCTCCAAAGGTTAAAAATTTAAAAAATTAAGTTCATTATAAACTTCCCTAAAACTGTGTCAGAAGGAACAAAAGTCTTGGCAGGTTCCCATTCTTACAAAAGATCCAAAATAGGAATGAAATAAAGAAAGAACACAGAAACAGGCTCATCACTGTGTAGATCCAGCTGCATCTTCTTGGTCAGCGAGTGGAAGCATTTTCAGTTATGGTGCTTGTGGTCATTGACTCCACTTATGGCCAAAGTGGAGGCGTGCTCACAACCTGGCTTGCATGACAGCTGCCTTTTTCTAGGGGCAGGCTCTCCTGGAACCGTCCCCCAGGTGCGACTCATCTGCAGGGGATCTGGTGAGCCCCAGACCCAGCTCACTTTGTGCCCTGCCAGGCACCACAGTGTCTGTGCCACTATCTCTGGGTAGTTCGTTGCTGGGCGGTTGATCTTCGCGACCTCAGAAAGACAATACAGGGAAGTACCCCTCACCTTGGAGGAGCAGGATCCTTCCCTGCTCCCCTGCCCTTTGCCCAAGCGATAACGAGCTGTCAGTTCCTTTTTTCTTTTGAGTTGTTTTGAGACAAATAGAAGGGTCTCTTGACCATCATACCTATATTAATACAAAACTGTATTTATAGCGAAGTACAGGTGAAATAATTAACCATTGGAAGCAATTAAAAACCACCTATATAGTATACATATACATAATAGATGTAAGATAAATATTACATGTGTATGCATACTGTATATATGAATTTTATATATCTATATATAATGCAGGCACAGGAATATTAAAGAGTAGGATCCAGGCTGGTTTTGAACTATATTGGTATGCCAGTGTTGTGATATGGAGTTTATCCTTCAAAATCATGACCTAGACCAAGCAACCTCTTTTCTCTTTCAAGTCCTTGATTAAAGCTCCTTTCTTTATGAGCCTTCCTACTCTGATCTGCTCACCAAGTTTATCTATGCTTCTTGAAAAGTGCTATCTAGCATAAACCAAAATAGATTCTACAAAATTGAGAATGCTCAGTTGTAATATTTGCAGTGCATATAATCTGTCTTTCATGTTTGTAATGTATCTGGCACACATATGGTGTGCTATAAATGCATCAATTTAGTTTGGATTAAATTAAATTCATCCACAATTTGATATTGCAGGTTGATATGTTGGCTTCTGTTACTGTAAATGTACTCCTGTTTTCAGAGAAATATCATGCATGTAACTTCATTCTGTACTGTATTTCTTCATAAGCCAACTGGCAGGAAAAAAAGTGAATAGAGGGAAATGCAAAGAAAAAGCAAGGAGTAAAAGGGAATAGAAAGCAAGCAAAGATAAGAGTGTGTAAAATACTGACAGGAAAAAGGATGGGCTATAAGTGAACAGGCCAGAGAACAGATGAAATATGGATATAGAGCAA
Source organism: Agapornis roseicollis (assembly GCA_002631895.1). NCBI lineage: Eukaryota > Metazoa > Chordata > Aves > Psittaciformes > Psittacidae > Agapornis > Agapornis roseicollis. The sequence goes on along the minus strand of NDXB01002398.1, from coordinate 74,747 downwards.
GAGATACATAAATTGAAAATAGAGAACTTGGCCACTAAAGAAACACAGGAACCATGGAAACAAAATAGAAAACAAAGTGCAGAAAACTAAAAGAGTGAGACAGGACAGCTAAATCTTGTTTGAGGGTAGAACAGTATTACAGTACTGTTTTTCTTGCTAGGACTGCCATCAGGTTAAAAATATATCTCTCCCTCTCTGCCATGGTCATGTGGCAAAAACTCCTAATGTAGACCCTGTCTGACAGAAGAACTTTGTTTTCTTTCCATGCTGGCCAAAAACTAATGGTGTAAGTCATGCCTTCACTGCATGCCTAAATCTTGTGCTCTTTTACCTTTTTAAGAAATAAAAATACCGTAGACTCCTGAGGTATCTGCAAGTGATGAAGAGTCTGGCCAGTAAAAACAATAATGCTTATAAAGATCCATGTACATAGATGAACTATGGAGAAAAATTTCAACATAAAACAGCCCTTTCTTAGCTGTCATGTCACCTTGAAGATGGTTTAAATTGCTGAGCATCTGATGGCTAAATTGTACAGTTTGCTTCTTTATACCATGGATTTTGTTTCTCAGCTTGCCCAAGCCTATGCATCAACTACTCAAGACCTAACAACAGACAGGATCCAGAAACTGAACTTTAGTATGCTTATCTTACCTGATGGGTCCAATCAGCTAGTAGCTATTTTGAAATGAAACTCAGCAAACAGGGACATTTATCTCAAAAACTACAGTTACAGTAATTTCCTTCAAATTACATTAAAATCAGAAGGCTTCTGTCTAGTTGTTTGATTTGTTTGTTTTTATAATTAAATTTACAGGTAGAACATAAACTATGAAGTTGGAAGCATGTATTTAGTGTATTTTCCCATGTGACTGTACTTAAAACTGTCTCCCAACAGCTCAAAGCCCACCCTGGCCTTAAGGCTGTAGATTAACTGTGACACAAGTCACAGCTCAATTTTCCTGACATAACTGCTGCAGTGTTGGACCAAGCAGTCACAATGACAAGAGCTGGAACATGAGTAGGGCCCTTGACAGACAGTTATGGCATGTGGATAGGAAAAGCAAATAAGAGATTTCAACCATTCTTGTCCCACTTCTGTATCTTTTAATGTCTGTATCATTGACCTCAAAATGTATAAACAATATTACAAACAAGCTCAGGTGTCATACTTCAGCCACCTTTCCAATGCCTTGACCATCAGACCGGAAGAAAAGAGTGATGTCCACTTACTGCTCTCAGGATCATGTGTATTGAGACGTATACCTTTATTATTTCCACATGAGGATGAAGACACTGCAGTTTAGGATGCCAAATCCTCAGCTTTGAAGAGCATGGAAAAGTGGTATCAAATGCAGCCTTAGCAATTACCATTTGTTAATGAATGCAACAGGGTTAGTGCATTTAACAAATATTAGTTCGGTTCATTGGATATGACATACTCCTTGTTCCCAGGTGGTGGAGAGATATCCTGCACTGTACACCCTTGCTACTCCCATGAAAGCCAGTGGGAATGTCAGGCTAAATATCAAGCAAAAATGAGCCTAAGGGAAATGTTTTATTTGAGAAAACTGTAATTGTTAGTGACAAAATGCAATATGAGCGTGTCTTACTGCTGTTTATTTAAAGCCATAGATTAAAAGTAAGGCAATTTCTTGATGCCTTAGGACTAATGCCTTGGAATAGTACATTTAGAAACTTATACAGAATAAAAAGTTGCTGTTGACTAAAACGCATTACCATCTGCTTCTTTATTTCATTCCACTAGAGATTAATTGAGTTGATCTGAGTTAGCAGATACTCTCAATGAAATTACATAGTTTGTTGATGAGGATTTCAATTCAGCTACTGATTACCTTGTTAGAATACCCAGGTGAGGTGATAATTGTTCCAGAAAACTGAATACAAAATTTTAAAACCATGTTACTGATTGTTGTTGAAGATTGTGCTGACTTAAGGATTTTTTCTCATTTCTGTCATCATCAACCATACCTCAAAGAATTAAGCACTACGTATCATAGAATCCTAGAAGAGTTAGGGTTGGAAAGGACATTAAAATAATCTAGTTCCACCACACCTGCCACAGGAATGAACACATCACACTAAACCATGTCACCCAAGGTTCTGTCCAGCCTGCCCTTAAACACCATCAGGGATGGAGCATTCACAGCTTCCCTGGCCAACCCATTCTTGTGCCTCACCACCCTAACAGGAAAAAATTTCTTCCTTATATCCAATCTAAACCTCTCCTGTTTAAGTTTAAATCTGTTACCCCTTGTCCTAACAGTCCCTANCAGGAAAAAATTTCTTCCTTATATCCAATCTAAACCTCTCCTGTTTAAGTTTAAATCTGTTACCCCTTGTCCTATCACTACAGTCCCTAAGGAAGAGCCCCTCTCCAGCATCCCTATAGGCCCCCTTCAGATACTGGAAGGCTGCTATGAGATCTCCACGCAGACTTCTCCAGGCTAAACAGTCCCAACTTTCTCAGCCTGTCTTCATAAAGGAGGTGATCCGTTCCCCTGATCATTCTCATGGCCCTCCTCTGGACTTGTTCCAACAGCTCCATGTCCTTTTGATGTTGAGGACACCACAACTGCACACAATACTCCAGGTGAGGTCTCACAAGAGCAGAGTAGAGGGGCAGGATCATCTCCTTTGACCTGCCCGTGATGCTCCTTTTGATGCAGCCCAGGATACGGTTGGCTTTCTGGGCTGCAAGCTCACACTGAAGTCGGCTCATGTTCATTTTCTCATCAACCACCACCCCCAAGTCCTCCTCTGAAGGGCTGCTCTCAATCTCTTCTCTGCCCAATCTGTAGCTGTGTCTGGGATTGCTCCGACCCAAGGTGTAGGATCTTGTACTTGTCATGGTTAAATTTTATGAGGTTGGCATCAGCCCACCTCACAAGCGTGTCCAAGTCCCTCTGCATGGCATTCCTTCCCTCCAGCGTATTCACTGAACCACACACCTTGGTGCCAACAGCAAACTTGCTGAGGGCGCACTCAATCCCACTGTCCATGTCACCAACAAAGATGTTAAACAATTCGGTCCCAACACCGATCCCTGAGGGACACCACTTATTACTGGTCCCTGAGGGACACCACTCGTCACTGGCTTTCAGCCAGACACTGAGCCATTGACCACAAAGTTTTGCTTGAGGCCATCCAACCAGTTCTTTACCCACAGAGTGGTCCACCTATGAAATTGATGTCTCTCCAATTTTGAGACAAGGATGTTGTGTGGGACAATGTCGAACGCTTTGCACAAGTCCAGGGAAATGACATCAACTGCTCTACCCCTGTCCATCAGTTCCGTAGACCCATCATAGAAGGCCACCAAATGGGTCAGGCAGGATTTCCCCTTAGTGAAGCCATGTTGCCTGTCACCAAGCACCTTGTTGTTTTTCATGTGCCTCAGCAAGCCTTCCAGGAGAATCTGCTCCAAGATTTTGCCAGGCACAGAGGTGAGACCGACTGGTCTGTAGAACTTTGGGTCTTCCATTTACTGCTTCTTGAAAATGGGGATTATATTCCCCTTTTTGCAGTCATTGGGAACTTCACCTGACTGCCATGATTTTTCAAATATGATGGACAGTGGCTTAGGAACTTCACTCACTAGCTACCTCAGGACCTGATCTGCTCCTACTGTGGACCTATGGTCTTCATTTTCCCAGTCTCTGCATCTGCCTTCCAAGATTTGAGCAGCTTTTCTAGAGCACATGCCAGTGAAGACTTAGACAAAGAAGCCATTGAGAATATCAGCCTTCTCCAAATCTCGGGTACCCAGTTCTCCCGTTTCCTACGGAGAGGGCCCACATTATCCCTAGTCTGTCTTTTATTGGTGACATACCTATAGAAGCCTTTCCTGTTATTTTTGACATCCCTGGCCAGACTCAGTTCTAACAGGGTTTTAGCTTTCCTTACCTGATCCCTAGCTTCTGGGACAATGTCTTTGTATTCTTCCCAGTCTGCCTGTCCTTGCTTCCACCTTCTATAAGCTTCTTTTTTGCTTCTGAGTTTTCTTAGTAGTTTCTTATCCATCCATGGAGACATCCTGGCCTTCTTGTCCCATTTCCTTCTTGTCGGAATGCAACACTTTTACTCTTCCAACTCTCTCTCCCATCCCACCAGGGGAGTGAGCAAGACTGAGTATGGCTTAGCTGCCAGCTGGGGTTAAACCATGACAATGAAATAACACCATGTGAGTAACATTCATTTCAGGAGTGAAAGCAAATTCCAGCTCTAAAGCGTGACCAAGAAAAAGATATCCACTGTTTCATTCATTATTTTATTGAACTTACCATAATTCTGTTTCACAACTTTGTGTTCCATATAATACAATTATACACACCTGAGACTTGACATTTGAATTCCATAAGTATTTTTACATCTCCAGAGGAAAGTATTTTGTGAATTTACAAGCAATTCCTGCAGCAGTGGTCCTCATAAAGTACACCTAGTCATACAATAGGCAGAAAAAATTGTTTTCCTTAATAACAATGCCTCACTATTCTATTTGAAACACATCAGCACTTAAGTTAAAATGTTAAATGTGAAATGCACTCTGCTATTTCAGGGTGAGATTTTTTCTGTCTTTTCCTCCTTTTTTTTTGTATCCCCAGTACTCCAAGTCAAGCTGTGAGGAAAACCTTTTATGCCTGCTATGCAATTTTATCTTAATCCAGGGAAGTGGGAATCTAGCAAATGAATAATAATCCAAAAGATAATGTGGAACAAAATAACTAGGCACAAAATCCTTAGTGCACAGAAAGTCTGAAGGAATATTCTGTCTCTCTTAGTTGACGAGTAAGTATGAAGATAATAAACCAAATTTTTAATTTTTTTTATTATTAATATTGCTTTTTAATTTGACTGTGAAGCAATTTCTCTACATTTATGAAGAAAGTGCAAACAAACTTTAGGGAGTGGCTTTTTCAAATACGCTCTATTAAAATATTCAGTCTTAATGGAAATGAAGATGATGGCTTCAGTTCTTCAATGTGGAATGCAACAGTAAATTCCCAGTATTTTTGTAAAGTCCAGTAAGTCTAGAAATCATAGTTTATGGTTACTTGCATATTACTATAATCATGTTGTAAGTCGATGAAATGTTTAAACTCTTTTGTCCTATGTATATATAATATTCCAAGCTCTTATTTTAATTTAGATTCACATATTTCAGATTTGAAGATGTCTCACTGCACCTCTTGACAAGAAAGTTTTTGACAAAGGCTTATTCATAGTATTTTTTAATATTTTTATTTTCTTGAGGGTGGGAAAGGTGGCAGTTTTTCTATTTTGTTTTAAGTAAAGAAGAAAGATTGATTACAGAAAAGAGATAGATAGCTGCTATGGCACTTATTACCTTGACTTGGCAGGAGTCAGCATAGAAGTAACAGAAATTGCAGAAAATAAATCTGAATAAGATACCCCAATATAACTATGCCAATTATTTTTATTAACTCAGGTTGCTGATAGACCAGGTTTTGATTCATCGGTTCTTTATTCACATGACATTTCCTGACACTGTCTCACCAAGATGGATTCTAAACATCAGAAGTGAACATTCAACACAAATCTATAAGGAAGTGCTACTTGGAGGTTCTGATGGCAACTGACAGTCAGAACTTAGATTCTGTTTTCAGCATACGGTATATATTTACCATAATTTTCTGTAAATGGTGGAACAACACAAAGCAGATATACTGCAAAAGGGTAAGCATTGTTTTTAATGTTTTGTAATTCATTAGTATGAATTAATCTTTTTTTTTTCTCTCTCTTTATTTTTTAATATACAGGTCTAAATCAAGACCCCCAACCATATTTTTTCTTTTTTTTAATAAGCTTTTATCAGTGGTTAAAGGCAATCTCAGAAGTAAATTGGAGCAATGCCAATAAGTAAACTTTTCACTTTTGACATCATCTTGCAAAAGAAAGAGGTTTCATAGAATCATAGATCATTACTGTAAATCCTGATGAACCTCAGTAGTGTTTATGAATTCAGTCACTTGAAAGTCATTGGTTAAGTAACCAGAGGACCTGGTCTCTAGTCCAATTTCCACCTCAAAGCAGGGTCAACACTATGTTGAGGCTATGCTACCTAGGACTTTGTCCAGTCAGGTCTTGAAGGTCTCCAAGAGAATTTACAGATTCTCCATGCAAACTTTCTAATACAATATTATCTGCAGAGTGGAAATGTACAGAGTTGAATTCAAGAACAGCTGCTTAGACTGATACAAGCAAAACTTTTGCTCAAAAAAGTACTTTTCACCCCTGATATAAGAAGAGATTCACAAAATTTTCATGGATTGAAGATGTGATCTATGAAAAATTCTAGTTCTGAAGTCCTGAACTGGATCTTAGTTTTCTGGGCTTCACAGTGCTGTGAAGTATTAGCTCTGCCACAGCTTCAGGGTTGCTTGGTGTGAAACTGCATGTGACAAAAAGGGAAGTAGTAATAACTCATAGTCAGGACTGTGGGTTGGAATTGGGAAGATGAGATAGCTCAGACCCGTTCCTGGACAGGACAGATCATTTTGATGAAATCTTGTGGTCCTCTACAGCAGCTCAGTTTCTACTACTGACTTTCACTTTCAAAAACCATTAGCACTCTGTGTCTCATTGGCAATCTAATAGTTGTGACCTTCTCCCAAAGCAAAATCCATAAAATGCCATTTAAAAATAAATAAATCACATCAGAAGAGAACAGTTTCAGATGGTGAATAAACTACTCCTATTAAAAACGAGAAAAATATGCAGTCATGCCTGGCTTTTGTTTTCAGAGGCTTGTGTCTGCCTCTCCCAATGGCTATAAGGTAGAATTGTAAAGCACTGACACTTACAATCCAGTTCCTGTGCTTTTATTTCATTGCTAAAGAATCAATTTTTCTCAGGGTGTGCTGAGATAGGAAGTAATGAAGTAGTAGTAATTTAGTACATATTTCAAACAACTCTTCCTTCACACTCATTCAGACCTCACTACTCAGATATGACATTGGAAGACTGCAGTTACTGAGGAGATTTACTTAGACTGTTCAAATTTTACAAAGGCTCAGCTCTGGCAAAGAACAGATTGTACTTCCAACTATATAAGTATTTAATTCATTAAAACACAAACAAACAACAAACAACCAAACAAATAAAAACACACCAAAAATCCCACCCAACAAAAACTTCCCTTTCAGTGTATTTAAATAGAGAGCAACATCCTTCCTGATAGTATCTCTCAAAATCCCCAAGGCTATAAGTAACAATAGACACCCTGCAGACCCTATGCTTCTGGAACTGCAATCATATCTGGAAATCAATTAGTTTCCCCCTGAAATCCCTCTGCCTTGCAGCTAACATTGTATGGTTGCTTTGCTCTTCCAGAATAGCAGATGGAATGAAGACAGCTTGTAAAAAACCCTACCCAGGGAAATCATATGTGCAAAAAAATATCTGTCACAAAGGTGTTCAACAAGGGATGACTTATTTATCAGGAGCACTTGAACTTCTTTATGAAGGTCAAACAGACTCCAGAGTGCTTTTCCATGGAGAGACATATGAGATTGGTATGCAGTGGCAGTTGATGATGATTAGTTTCATTTCACCACATAGAATGGTTAAACACCAGAATTTAATGCATGCACATTAAGATCATTTTGATTCATTAAGTATTTTCTTTTGTAGCATTGCTGATAGTTATTGTGTTATCAGTTCTCCCGAATGATCAATGATCTCAAAGAGTATTGCATTGGATGACACTTCTGTGTTTCTCCGACAAGACTGGTAGTCTTTTTAAACATGGCAGTAGCTGTACCTGTACAGCTGTTTGCACTATTCCACTACTCCAACTACTTAAAAATAATACAGATTTCTTCACTAGTCATTCAACTTCTTCCTTTAAAAATACCATGTTATTTATCCCTTCACTTATATATCCCTTATTCTACTATAAATCTTTGTAGGTAAATTAAACCATGTTTGAAATTCTTACTGATTCATTCATGGACAGTATAGATCAAAATTTTCCTTTTAGCATAGTCTACTTTCTTGTCTTCTCTAAGTTCAATCTTCTATTCAATTCTCACTTTCTGGACTCCCTGCAGAATTCTAAGTCTTTGTTGTACTTGGGAGACCAAAACTGGGTGCAATACTCCAGATACTACACAGGTACCTAAAGTGAGGGGGAAAAAAATTCACTCAAGTTGCTGGCTACACTAGTGCTACTATAGCTCCATACACAATTGGTATTCACTGCTGCAAGGCCATGCTTCTGACTCATGTTCAGTTTGTTGTTCATCAAATTCCCACATATTTTACTGCAAAATCCCTGTACTTATGTGTGAATATAATGGCATCAAAGATGTAATCCATCCGTGGGTCCTTAAGGAGCTGGTGAGTGAAGTTCCTAAGCCACTGTCCATCATATTTGAAAAATCATGGTAATCAGGTGAAGGTCCCAATGACTGGAAAAGAGGAAATATAACCCCCACTTTCAAGAAGGGAAAAATGGATGACCCAGGGAATTACAGACCAGTCAGTCTCACCTCTGTGCCTGGCAAAATCCTGGAGCAGATTCTCCTGGAAGGCATGCTGAGGCACATGAAAAACAACGAGGTGCTTGGGGACAGCCAGCATGGCTTCACTAGGGGGAAATCCTGCCTGACCCATTTGGTGGCCTTCTATGATGGGTCTACGGAACTGATGGACAGGGGTAGAGCAATTGACGCCATCTACCTGGACTTGTGCAAAGCGTTCGACATTGTCCCACACAACATCCTTGTCTCAAAATTGGAGAGACATCAATTTCATAGGTGGACCACTCTGTGGGTAAAGAACTGGTTGGATGGCCTCAAGCAAAACTTTGTGGTCAATGGCTCAGTGTCTGGCTGGAGGCCAGTAACGAGTGGTGTCCCTCAGGGATCGGTGTTGGGACCGAATTGTTTAACATCTTTGTTGGTGACATGGACAGTGAGATTGAGTGCGCCCTCAGCAAGTTTGCCGTTGGCACCAAGGTGTGTGGTTCGGTGGATATGCTGGAGGGAAGGAATGCCATGCAGAGGAACCTGGACACGCTTGTGAGGTGGGCTGGTGCCAACCTCATGAAGTTTAACCATGTCAAGTGCAAGGTCCTACACCTTGGGTCAGAGCAATCCCAGGCACAGCTACAGGTTGGGCAGAGAAGAGATTGAGAGCAGCCCCGCGGAGAAGGACTTGGGGGTGTTGGTTGATGAGAACATGAACATGAGCCAGCTTTAGTGTGCGCTCACAGCCCAGAAAGCCAACCATATCCTGGGCTGCATCAAAAGGAACGTGACCAGCAGGTTGAAGGAGGTGATCCTGCCACTCTACTCTGCTCCTGTGAGACCTCACCTGGAGTATTGTGTGCAGTTGTGGTGTCCTCAACATCAAAAGGACATGGAGCTGTTGGAACAAGTCCAGAGGAGGACCACAAGCATGATCAGGGGACTGGATCACCTCCCATACGAAGACAGGCTGAGAGAGTTGAGGCTGTTGAGCCTGGAGGAAGAGAAGGCTGCATGGAGACGTCATAGCAGCCTTCCATTATCTGAAGGGGGGCTATAGGGATGCTGGTGAGGGATCCTTAGGTAGGGACTGGAGTGACAGGACAAGGGGTAACGGGTTCAAACTTAAACAGGAGAGGTTTAGATTGGATCTAAGGAAGAAATTCTTTCCTGTTAGGGTGGTGAGATGCTGGAATGAGTTGCCCAGGGAGATTGTGAGTGCTCCATCCCTGGCAGCGTTGAAGGCCAGGTTGGATGAAGCATTGGGTGACATGGTTTAGTGTGAGGTGTCCCTGCTTATGGCAGGGGGGTTGGAACTAGATGATCTTAAGGTCCTTTCCAACCCTAACTGTTCTATGATTCGCTGATTCTATGTCTTTGAGAAGATTTTTTTAGCTCAGTAGACTTCTGTCAAGACAGATTTCAAGGTTTGGTGGAAGCATTACCTCGGTGTGACTGTGCAGTCATTTGCTTCACTTCCAGGTACTTGTACAGTTCATAGATTCTCACAGTATCATTAGCTGAAAAATGAAACCAAAACACACTGAATCTGAAACTTGTCAGAAATTTTTACAAGGCTCATGAATCCACTCTTGATGCACTTTTAACTCTACTGTCTGTTTAGCAACTGCACTTTATTCTGAAACTCTGTTTTTTAAATATGGAGTTACAATTCTACTACTCCTTTTTATTACAAAATAATATCCACTAGATTCACAATAATAGCATGATATTTAAATAACAACCACAAGAACCATGTTAAATACCAATGAACAGCATTCTTCCAGAAGAAGCAGAGTTTATCAGGAAATTCACAGAAATACACACAGCTAGAAATATTCTTAACTTGCCTATCATTGCTCTTGTCTCAAAGTGAGAACTGGCCTCTACTTTCTTCATTGCATTCTCACCCACTTACCACCTTCTCTTATTTGAGGAAGAGGTTACTTCTCAGTTCAGAAAAGCACAAGTTATTCCAATGGAATACAAACCTCTGGGGTGGAAGAGAATAGGAATTGATAAACAGTTTCTCTTGTGACTAGGGGGACACTGTACGCTTTCTTTACCAAAAGGGTGAAGAAATATGTGTATGGACACAATTATAGTAACTTCCCCAGACCTTCACCAGACAAATACTTCAGGAAAAAATATATTATTAATGATACTCCCTTATCAGATGCCACTTACTTAAACCAACAACCCATCTACTAGATATCTGTCCACAGTATGAGTGTGCATCCTTACATGAGGTAAAGTAGAAAACACCTTCTCATTCTCTATATACTTCAACACTATACTTTTGCTGTGACATGAGGATGGGGCAACTGGGAAGAAGGCAACAGATCATATCTAAACCGGCACAACATTTCACCCCTCGTCTGAGAAGTGACCAGCTGAAGGTGACATGTTTATTAGACAGGAGTCTCAATTTACAAGCAGAACAGCTTGATTTAAGTCTGTTGGCTCATGGCTTCAGAACACAAATGAGTTACTTCTGAGTAACATGCTACTACATACCACCAACTTTGCAGTAGCTGTCTGAGGCTATGTATATATAGCAAATGTGAGGTCATTTAAGATTGGTTCAATGGATACACTAGAGGGAAAGAATGGCATTCAGAGGGACCTTGACACGCTTGTGAGGTGGGCTGATGCCATCCTCATAAAATTTAACCATGACAAGTACAAGGTCCTACACCTGAGTCAGAGCAATCCCAGGTACAGCTAAAGGTTGGGCAAAGAAGAGAATCAGAGCAGCCCTGCGGAGAAGGACTTGGGGGTAATGGTCGATGAGAAAATGAACATGAGCCGACTTCACTGTGCGCTTGCAGCCCAGAAAGCCAACCATATCCTGGGCTGCATCAAAAGGAGTGTGACCAGCAGGATGAGGGAGGTGATCCTGCCCCTCTACTCTGCTCTCGTGAGACCTCACCTGGAGTATTGTGTGCAGTTCTGGTGTCCTCAACACAAAAAGGACATGGAACTGTTGGGACAAGTCCAGAGGAGGGCCACGAGGATGATCAGGGGACTGGAGCATCTCCCATGCAAAGACAGGCTGAGAAAGTTTGGGTTGTTCAGCCTGAGGAAGAGAAGGCTGTGTCAAGACCTCATAGCAGCCTTCCAGTATCTGAAGTGGGCCTACAGGGATGCTGGGAAGGGACTCCTCATTAGGGACTGTAGTGACAGGACAAGGGGTAACGGGTTAAAGCTTTAACAGGAGAAGTTTAGATTGGATATAAGGAAGAAATTCTTTCCTGTAAGGGTGGTGAGGCACAAGAATGGGTTGGCCAGGGAAGTTGTGAGTGTTCCATAGCTGGCAATGTTCAAGGCCATGTTAGACAAAGCCTGTCATGGCATGGTTTAGTGTGAGGTGTCCCTGCTTATGGCAGGAGGGTTGGAACTAGATGATCTTAAGGTCCTTTCCAACCCTAACTATTCTATGATTCTATATCTCAGACATTCTTCATGGTTCAGAACAATATAGGGAGATACTGATTCTGACTCTGTGGTTAGTTAATACATTTACTCATAAAGCACAGATGTGGTTGCTAATTCTTCCTCCTACCTACTTTTGAGAATGCCCAGATATAGTGCTGTATCTGAAAAATTAACTCATCTCCAAAAATAAAGTTTGCTTAATATTCAAAGAAGAGATACACTCATAGGATACATTAATCAAGGAGTCTTAGAGAAATGCACATATATGCATTTACCCCAAATTTTAGAATTTTCATGTCACTGATAGAGAAGCATTAAATCTGAAAAACTGAAAGTGGATTTCATCATAATTTTCTTTTATCAGCAGAGTAGTCAATTTTGTATCAATGCTGTGATAGTAGTTCATCTCAAGCTTTGAGTTGGCTACATTTGCTTTCTTTTCTTTTTAGTTTGTTTTCTGTTCAGGAGCAATTAAAAACAAAAAAAATACAGCAATCAGGTCTAAAAACAGCTAAGGAGAAAAAAAAAAAAAAAAGGAGCTAACATGGGCTTGTTGAGTATTCTTAAAGGATTAGTATTGTGTGAACAATTAATGGGTTCACTACAGAACAGAAGTGATCCAAGGTTACATTCTGACACTATTGTTATTGGTTCTAGCAAATTATTGGACACTGAGGAAAGAATAGTAATTTGCAACAATTTACTTCTTATTGATGTTTTAAATTGTGTGTAACTCCTGCATAGTGAGAGCAATACACAAGGTAAGGAGGCACTAATTATTCCATTGCAGTCTCTTTAACAAAAATGCCCTTTCTCATCGTATGAGAAAGGACAAAAAAAAAAAAAAAAAAAAAAAAAAAAAAAGAGGTTTTCATGCATGTTCTTTTGGCAAATGTTTTTCCCAAGTGTATAGGCTAGCGAACAAAACAATTATAAGAAATTACAGCATGCATTATGAATACTTCTTGGGATGCACAGAATAATTTAAGGTGTTACAATGTCACACTGCCAAACTAAAAAAANAAAAAAAAAAAAAAAAAAAGAAAAAGCAAATGTGGTTTTCTTTTGGTAGAAACTTTATAGCATTAATATAACTATGTGAATGGATGAATTAAAAAGATCACATGAAGGTGCTGATTCTTGCTCATTTGACTTCATGTGCTTTATTTTTTGATATATACAAGCTGAGGAGTAGGCAGAATGGGTTACACCCAGATTGGCTACACCCAGAGTAGGTATGAGGTAAAAGTTCATGTGTTAGAAAGGTCAGGTCAATACACCTTATCCTTGTGCCTGCTAAAAATGAATGAAGAAGTGTACAGAAATTTCTTTAGACAAACGGGAATAGCCTTGTGATTTCACGCTCTGTTATTCATGGGGAACCTTAAACACCCTGCTGTCTTGTGGAAAGGCAACATAGTTGGATGGAAGCATTCCTGGTGTGTGTCAAGGATGCCTTGATGCAGCTGATAGATGTGCTGATGCTCCTCAGATAATCTGCTGGATCTCTTACTCACTAACAAGGAAGACATGAAGATTGAAGGTGACTTTGGCAGCAGTGAAGGTGCCATTTTAGATTTTAACATCTCAAGAGAAACTGCAGGTCAAATAAATGAAATATATGGACTCCAAGATCCAGTCTCAGTTTCTTGAGGGATCTGCTTTGCAGCATCCCATGAAAATCTACCCTGGAGGACAAAGGGGCCAGAATAGCCAGATGATCTTCAAGAACAGTTTCCTCTGAACACATAAATGGTCCATCCTGATGTGCAGGATGTTACAGGGAGTGCAGCAGAAGGTTTTACAGATAAACAGGGAATTTGATCTTGAATTAAAAAAAAAAAAAAGTAGGGGGTGGATGGGATGTGGACAGGATGTAGAAACCGAAGAAGGGTGCCCAGTACAGAGACGTTGCTCAAGCATGCAGAGATGGAGATAGAAAAGTTAAAGCTCAGCTGGAAATCAACCTTGCAAGGGATTTTAGAAAAATGAAAAAGAGCTTCTATAATCGTATCACACAAAATGAAACTAAGGAGAGTGTGAGCCCAGTGGTCCTCACTGCTCAGTGTATTGAGTGGAAAAGGCCATAGACAAAGTTACGGTACTGAAAGGTTTTTTTGATTCAGTTATTAGTGGTGTATGTATATATATTTATGTGTTATCTGTCTTCTGGTCTTCCAGGTCTATAATGCCCAGACAGAAACACAAGCATATACAGTATATGACTTTCATACAGTGAGGCAAATCCCTTCAAGAAATGCAAAACCAACGGGGCTTGAACAAGCTAGCTGGGAAGTTTAAACACAATATGTCAAATACTGTACGATCCACCAGATTTACAGGATGGCTGCAAAGGAAGTGCATCACCACAGATCTGATAAGCTCAGGCTTCAGAGAAGAAGTTGTTGCATATGCCCATGCAAAATGAATTTATTCAGCTTACCAGAAATCTTAAATAAACTTTGGCAAACTTACCTTGCAGTCTTTCAGTAGAAGGATAGGATTAATTTGCCCAAACACAGACATCTAATACAATTTGAGATACCTTAAGCTGTCCGAACTATCTACACTGGGCTGATAGTAGTAGCAGATAAACCTATGTCCTTCTGAAGGTCAAATGGAGTACTAAATTACACTAGATATGATTTAAGAAGTTTACGTAAATGAATCCAGCGCTTTCATTCTTAGCCTTCAAGCCAAAAGAAACAGGCTCACTTCTGCTAGATTCACATTACCGTAGCAAGAATATTACAAAACTATCCTTCTGTGGTTTCCTTAAACTGTAATTGAAGATACACATTAGGAACATTACTGTCACTAAGTACTACTAAGGTAAAAAAATAAAGAAGGCTTAGGAAAAAAAAACTTTAGCCCTAAGAGTTTTTCTCAACAAGTCTGTCCTGGGCTCAGCAATAGCAGTCAGTTTTTCTTCTCCTTAGTAGCTGGTGTTTTGACTTAACCCGGGAACAAGGCTGATAAGACCAATGTTTTTGGTTGTTGCTAAGCAATGTTTGCCCTGACCAAGGACTTCGTGAGCCTCATGCTCTGCCAAGAAGGAAGGGAGATAGGGAGGAAGCAGGGACAGGACCCAAACTGACCAAAGGGGTATTCCATACCATAGCACGTCATGCCCAGGAGGTAACTGGCAGTTACCCAGAAGGCCTAGTTCTCTCAGGTTGGTTGGAAGAGGTGGTCAGTCAGCACTCGGTTGGGTTGGGGTGTTGTGAGTTTTCTGTTGGTGGTTGATGAGATGCAGTATTCTTTTCCCTTGTTATTTCCTTTATCGTTATTATTATTGGTGGCAGCAGCAGTGATTTGTGTTATACCTTAGTTACTAAACTGTTCTTATCACAGCCTGTGGTAGTTGCATTCTTTTGATTTTCCCCCCATCCCTCTGGAAGCAGGGGAGGGCAAGAAAGGGGGGTTGAGTGAGTGAACGAGCTGCGTGGCTAGGTTTAAACCACGACAAAGTCAAACAGCTGCCAATTTTGAGAGAAGCTTTCAATATGCATTTTTGCTATCCATCTCTTCAAGAATATGTATTTTCTTTAGGAATACTATCCATCTTATCTACTTTCCAAGTCCAAAAGTAATCCACCTGAAAATGTGGATGTTATACCTTTGAGGTCTTATGTGACTAGTTCCAAGCTGTAACATACTTACATTGTGCCTTTGAAAGCACACTGAACTACACATGAAAAACTAGGCTCTGCATGAGACAAATGCTCCCATGCTATGTTTGAGAATGAGATATCTGTGGAGGAATTACAGGTGCTTTTTTGATGCTGAATTTTTAAGCTCTTGTTTCCAGGGCTTAAAAAAATGTGTTTCAGCACCTGGATGAGAGATATCCTTTGAAATCCAGGAAGGATCTTGTTACCTTCTAGGCTTAATTTAAGAACCTGGGGACATCATTAAGGCAAAATCTGTTTTCTTCTTCATCTGTGCACCAGCTTTCAGTTATTTCATCAAAAGCAGCTGCCACTTTTTATAAGCACTTATTTCCCAAGCCTGCAAAATATTTCTGATCTTTGTTCCCTTCTTTAAGGTGACTCAGTATCTACCAATCTATATCTTTCCAGCCCTTTCTGCAAGCTTACTTGTTTTCTGGTATCAAAGATTTGGTGGTAATCAAACTCAGTAAAATCAGATCATGCCAGTTCAGGTTGTCTTGTCTTTTATGAGAGCAACCAGTGAAAGAATGCTTTTGCATTCTTTTGCATTGCTACATCAGAAATAAACCCAATCAAGTCCATTTGGAAAGAGCTGATGTTAAAACATCTCTTACTCCTCAAACTTTCCATGCTCAAAGGGTTAGTGGTACCAAAAGCTGTGGATAACTGCTGTAGGTCTTGCTTTCAACAGAGAAAATAGTAAACAAAAGGCTACTTTGTTCTTTGTATCCTACTGCCACAGAGGTTTACTGTCACCCAGGTTCAGAATTACAGGTCTTCTTTTACTTGCAGCATCTTCAACATTTTTATCTAACATAATGTTGTCCAAATGAGACTTGTCTTATCCTGCACCCCTGGGATGGATATGCTATTGCCAGAATATTGTTAACTTGTTCAGATACAGTTTATCTAGATAATGTACACAATTTGACATTGCTCTCAGAGGACTTAAAAGTATTTTGCAAGCTAGTGAGAATGTCAAAGAAAACAAAACAGAAACCACAGTGGAGATGGTTCCAGTATAAAACATGTTTTAAAGTAGGTTATTTTTTTTTGAACCCGGATGAGAGAAACCTACTGTGAAGTGCATAAGTGAAAATACAGGAACATCTATGTAAGCTTGTTTTCCCTTCTCATACATGGAAAGCATATATTGTTGTGTTTGCTTAGTAAAGTCATAATTATTTACTTATGTGAGAAGAGGAAACATTTTTAATGTCTAAAAGATCCACAAACAGATTCCTGATGGTAAAAAATGCACACTTGTCTTTTACTCCTCTCTGCTTGTACACATCTAGAAAGAACAAATGAGTTATGAATCTCACATCAATATTTGATATGCAAAATCCTTCTTAGACTTGATTTACAAAAGTCCATGATTGTACATTCAGAAATATTCTTTTAATAGTTCCAACTAACACCTTAAGAGGAATACTTTTATATATTTTTATATTAGCAAATTTTAGGCTGGAGGGTTTCTTTTCAGATGGACTGTAGGAGTTAGTTGATTGGCATTTAAAAATCATCAACAAGGTCTCCTGTAAAAATGTCATTTTTAGAGCCAAATAATGGAAAATGTGTCAACACAGACACACACAAAGGTACAGACAAGTGTATCTAAACGTTCATAATACTAAGCACATGCTTAAACACTTCTGCAAAATATGACAAAATTTTTGCATGCTTTGCTCACTGGCAGGATTGTAAGTTTTAGAAAATTTTGTAGTATCTGAGGAATTCCCACAAAAAAAACAGAACTCACGTAAGTAACATCCAACTCTGGGTGATTGCATGGTGAGTAGAAAATTACACAGGAACTGTAAACAATGCAATGTAACTCTGGAATATTTATACCTCTTTTAACTCTGGAACTTGTATATTGCTTATTGAAAATTGAAAAAAAAAAAAAAACAACCCAAAACCAAACCACAAAACAAAACCCAACACCACGAAACAGTTACACCAGTAGAACACAGGTTTAGTAAAATCTGTCTTAGACAAAAAGATCAGTCACTGAGAAAATATAAGACATGATACAAGAAAAGTACATGGTTACTGCAGAAGGAGATGATAGAATTACTTAAAAAAAAGGGGGGAAGGGAANAAACAGTTACACCAGTAGAACACAGGTTTAGTAAAATCTGTCTTAGACAAAAAGATCAGTCACTGAGAAAATATAAGACATGATACAAGAAAAGTACATGGTTACTGCAGAAGGAGATGATAGAATTACTTAAAAAAAAGGGGGGGGGGGAAGGGGGAAGAGAACTCAAATCCTAAGCCCACCATTCATTCTATAACATAACCATTAAGGGAAGAAATACTGTTGGAAGCATTATTGGTGAGCATTACTGCAAAAGTGTTGCTGTAACATTATTTATGTAGGATAACATATACAAACCATGTAATATTAAGCAAAAATAATTGGAAAGCTGCAAATTTGGTACAATAGTGATGGGATTTGGAAGCTATGTTTTTTTCTGTGATTTAAGGGGTTTGTGCTTCTCAAGACCCAGTCTTGCTTAGAAAAAAAGTACAGACAATGCCAAGAGGACCAATACCTATAGGGCCGTAAAGTACATCAGCACCTCACATTTCACCAAGACGGAGAGATACAAGGCAGCTTGGACATGGGAAGAACTTTCCTTGATGTAGTAACAATTTTTACTTTTGTTCTGACTGAACTGCAATTGCTTTTCAGTTCATCAGACTAAAATATCCTTTGCTGAGCACTGTAATTCCGTGGCAAAATCTCTTCCAGCTTAAACCACAGCAGTCCTTTGTAACAATCTGCCATAGTCTGAACACCCTGTTTGTCTTCCATGAATATTCTTTCTTTCATGCCATTCTGCCCTTCCTATTCAAGACAAGGAGTACCAAAGTTTGCTACAAAAACTACACACTAGCATGCAACCCTGAGCATCTACAGCACAATTGCTGATATGCTTTTTACCAGATGGAATAATCTGAAATTTTTTAAAAAAAGTATTGTAATGTATGATTTTCCTATTATATAGTTAGAATATCAAGATGCTCCCAGAAATCACTATGAAAAATAAAAAGAGAAGGGCTCAATATCAACAAATTCCTGAAGGAACATAGAACTCTTTATTTAGCAAACAGCACAAGTTATTTCAGCCTTTGACAGATTTAACTTGTGTGACCAGCATTTTCACATGGCAGATGCTAAAATCTGAAATTTTCATATTGGCAGACCTACAGTTCTGCAA
This sequence comes from Agapornis roseicollis, assembly GCA_002631895.1. Taxonomy (NCBI): domain Eukaryota; kingdom Metazoa; phylum Chordata; class Aves; order Psittaciformes; family Psittacidae; genus Agapornis; species Agapornis roseicollis. The sequence continues at coordinate 55,892 of NDXB01002398.1, read as the reverse complement.
CAGTCTTCTCATCTTGTATGTTTTCTGCCCATATACATATATGGTTGCATTTTTTATGAGCCCCTATAAACTTTGTAGCCACTGTCTAGAAATATCAGGCTTGCCAATTTTTTTTCTCAATTCTCTAGTGAGGTGTGATCTAGTCATCTGGTTTTTGTTTGAGCTTCCTTAAGATTTATTCAGACCAAATCTTTTGTGTGAATTTCCCGAAGAAGTTAGATAAGCAAGATGTATCTTTTTCATTGGTGCAAGGAAGTTTGAAAGTATATTCCTGACATAAAGCACTATTCATTGGTTAACAATGTAAGAATTAGAAAAGTCATTAATATAGTTAACAATCCTTAATTACATAATGGAATACCTGTTAACTGATTCTTTAAGTGTCTCAGCATTTCCATGCATTATTGATAGCCAATTAGGTACAGATGAAAGAGCTGGGAGAACTATTTGCAGCAAACAATTTATTTGATAAAATTAGCCTCCCTTTTTGTTTTTGAATTACCTGTAAGCAGAATTTGATTATTATAAATTCCATTGCTACTCCAAGTAAATCTTTTAAACAATGGTCTTCCAGCCTATGTTCTGATTGAAAATTATTTTACTTAGTAGTGCTTTCTAGGTATAAGTTATTCTTATTTCTCAAAAATAATATTTACCTCTTCAGCTGGTATCATATTCTGTTCCTTCACTAGATGAATACTAAACTTGACTCTTCTGATCCCTTCTCCTCCTTCAAGGCTGGACTTACTCAGTCTGGGCCAGCCATAGAGCTCAGCCTCACAATGGATTTATCCTCCAGGTTTTGTCATCCAAAACAGCACGAAAACCACAGGTATTACCATCCTATGAAATAAATAGAACACAGTTGTCCAACAGCTGGAATCCAAACAATAGAAGTCATGACTTTCCATCATTTGAATTTAATCAGAATCTATACATTTTACCATTTAGTTTTGTATTGCCTGCCATGTGCTCCTCCATTAACTTTTAATTGCTCAGTTTGCTTATACAATAAATACAGACATCTTTCAATGATTTACAGCATCATGCATCCAGTTCTGTAAAAATTATTTGTTTGGAGATATTAATCTCATTGCATGCCAAACATGGCATGCAGACTTACATCAGTTGTTTGAGGGGCTACAAAAGTCTTGTCCATTAGTCTAAAAAGTGGCTGCTAAATTTATACAACTTGTACAACTACAAAAACTCGAGCCAGTATATTGGCTCTAAACAATCTTAGCTCAGTAGAGACAAGATTGGTTTAGCCAACAGGTATTTATTAGTTCAGCTTCAGTTAATGGAATTAGGCCCAACGGTCACTTTTCAATGGGACAGAATAAATTTTCTTTTAAGCATAGCCAGATCTGCTAGACTGGGCCATGGCATGTTCTTCCCTTCCTTTTCTGGCAGATGTAGCTGCTATTCTTCCCAGCTCCCATGCAGAGTGGCAAAGCATGTACTCCCAGTAGGCACATATGCATACTGAAGACACAAAGAGTTAGGTTTTGTACATCTCCAAGCGTGAAGACTCCACATCTCTGAGCAACCTGCTCTATTGTTTGATCATGTGCACTGTAAAAAAAAAAAAATAAAAATAAAAAATCTTAAACAAAGATTCTGTATTTAATTTTGTGCCCGTTACTTCTTCATTTTTATTTAGGCACCACTGGTTCCATTGCCTTTACTCCCCTCATCAAGTATTTACACACATTGATAAGAACCCCTGCAGACCTCTCTGCTTCAGGCTTATACCCCCAGCCCTCTCAGCCTCTCTCCTTGCCTGTCAGATGTTCCAGACCCTTAATCATTCCCATGCTCCTGCTCTGGACTCACTCCAGTATGTCCATCTCTCTCTTGTACTAGGGAGACCAGAAAGGGACACAGAATTAGATGCTGTCTCACCAGTGCTGAGTAGAGAAGAAGAACTGTATCCTTTGACCTACTGGTGATATTTCTCCTGATGCAAACTGTTACTTGTTCGCCCTTTTTGCCAAACGAGCACAGCGCTGGGTCATAGTCAACTTGTTCCCAGGACCCCATGGTCTTTTCTGCAAAGCCACATTGCAGGTTGTCATTCCGAGTCTTTCCTGGTATATGAGCTTATTCATCCACAGATGCAGGACTTGACACCTCCCCTTTATCAAACCCCACAAAATTCCTGTCAGCAGTAAGGGATAATATTCTAAAAGGAAAAGTAGAAACTCAACTGGCATCCTTCAGCAGCAGCTACATTCAAAATCCATCTTCTCAGCCTGAAATAAGCTGCAATTTACCTGGAGGTCTGATCATTCACATTACGTGGGTGGTGTTAACAGATTTGCATAGGCTGGTTGTGTTGGAAAGGCTTTTATGCAGTCTGGGTGTTTTGTCCTTGTTTTTGTCCTCATTTCAGTAACTTTAGAGAAATTAATCTAATACTGGTATCTTTAAAACAGCCTCTATCTATGGCTGTTTTCTGTAAAACTAATTTTAGGACTAAAGTATAGCTCATTCTTAATTCTGGTAGATAAAAATGTCTGATTTACAGAGAAAACATGAAAACAAATGAACCTTAAAAAAACTCCCAAAATATTTTCATTTTGTTTGTCAAGTTATATATCAGCTATTCTGTTCTTTAGAAAGTGTACCAGATTAACTACTAATGAATTAAAATAAGAATCATATATATTTTCCTTGAAGGTCTCCTTCAAACTACTTGAGATGTGTTTAATAAGATTGAAAAGTTAGTGTAATATATATAAATAATATCTAAATAATACCCATGTCATCAGCAGTGACAAAGGATGAATAAGAGAATTAAAAAAAGACCTTAGGTTTCTGTATTAAAATTTGTCCTTCAGAAATTTTAAAGAGCAGATCTACTACTAAGAAACATCTGTTAATATCCAATAAGCATTTCAGAATGAAGTGTCTCATGTTTCCTTCACCGTAAGGGCAAGTGATTGCAGCAGGCACAAAAAGTAGTGTTAATCAGAAGTCTGTATCATAGAAACTTTATCTATCATCTCTGTCCTCCTCATCTTGCATCTTAAAATTTCAAGTGACAGTTAATTTAAGTGTAGCTTCACCTTACGGGTTCCAAAAATTGCAAACCATTCTTTAGATTTATTTGCTAAGTTATGTAGCAGAAATTTGTGCGAGACTTTCTGTAAACCTAGACTGAAAAAAGAAAATATGGTTTTAATTAAGTGATTTTAGTTCTTTGTCTCGGTTTGTTTTGTTTTTCAGGGTGTGAACACAGCTCTGATATTCTACCAGAGCAAACTATGACTCTACTTCCAAAATTATTAAAATATTAACATATTGGTGCACCAAAATTTAGATGCCTTGTGAAGACAGGGAAAATTCTGTGCTCTTGTTTCTCATAGGCAGTGATAATGGAGAAGAAAAATCTCCAACATAGCCAAACCCTAAAAATTTCACAAAACATAACTCACCTTACCCTGTAATGGTTTAAACCATAACAGAAGACTACAAACCTGTCTCAGACACAGCATAGGCTTTTATACCTACTGAAAATAAGTCTTACATACAAATCACATTGAAGGCTCTGTACCCATCCTGTGAATTGATGAGATCATGAGAATTTGGTGAAACTGCTGTTTTATGCTCTTTCAAGATGAAGAATGTTGCTCTTTATAAACTAAGGGTCAGAAACAAAAATGCAATAAGGAGAGTTAGGTCCTAAGTAAACTGTGATGTATATAATGTCAGCACCATCAGCCTTACTTGACATCTGTTACTCAGTCTACGTGCTGTTGACTGACAGAGACCCAACATGTGGATTCATGCTATTTAATTGTTAAGTCAATGCCTAAAAAGGTCACTAACATCCACAATGTGATTGTTGATGAGGTTCCTGACTTTGCATATATTACCAAGGGCTGGCTGGATGACTCTAAAACCATTATTGGTCCAGATGTCTTCTTTTGAACCATAGCTCATCAAAATTTGAGAAATGGCTAAAGCAGTGATACTACAAGACTTTTAATAGTGAAGACAAGCAATAAGAGAAAGTGGAACTAAGCAAAACTTACACTCGAGGTGAGATGTATGCTTTTAATGATAAAGAAAATTTATCCTAGAGGCAGACTGCACAGTAATGACTAACATACTGACTCAACATGCCAGTGACAGTCCCAGCAAAAGGCAGTCTTAAAGTCTTCTATTTTGTTTACAATACAGCACAAACTAAAACAATATCAATGAGCATAATGTATTTCAGAATAAAACAAAAGCTGTTTAGAATGAGATGCACTGTTATGCAGATTTTTAATAGAAAAAGTTCTCCTTTCACCTTATAGAAGTCTAAGCAATTACTAATATATAAGGCATAAATTCAGCAATCTACATTTTTTTTTTCCCCAGCAAAATAACTGAGATCAGGACTAACATAACAGTCGTACATTACATCATACTTTACCAAATTTAGGTGAGTGAACGTGAAGTCAAGAACACAGATACTTGGTTTGACATGGGAATTAATAATTTTGGAAAATGTTAATTTGATTCCACTTATATTTAAGGGACAGATCAAATGAAGGATTTAGGATAAATCCTCTTGATATAATACTGGTTCATAAAGAGGTATCAGAGCTACTGCTAAGCAAGCTATCTCATGTATCAGAAGACATATACATATTCCTGTTAGGTCAAAGTCCCATCTGGGGTATAAAACACTGACTCACCACAGGTGCTTGATTGGTAGTTCTGGACCCTGGTGATGTTAATTTGCATAAATCCTGCTTAATTTGCTTAAAATTTGCTTGAGGCACAGGCGTATGTAGAATTAAGTGTTTTGTTAAACAGGAGTAGATTTAAACATGTGCTTATATCTTGTTGTTAATTCCCATGAAACATATTCATTAAAATGCTTATGAACAATTGAGTTTGGTATTGAGTACAAATATCTGATACTATGCTACATTTGTGCACTGCACATGAATATATCATAGTACATGTTTGAAATTTGCCATGAGACTTAGGCTATATACTGTGAAACTGGAAGAATAATCAATATCATTAAGTCGAGCATTGTTTATCGTTAAGTATTATTGTTGTTATTGCATAGCTTTTTGGGTGTTTTTTCTACCCTTTTGTGCTTGCATTATTTATTTATTTATTTAGAAAAGTCAAAAAGAAAGCCAAAAAGTCTAAAGAACTTCTCATGAGGCAGTATTCTCCTGCGCTCATTTTTTTCTCCAAGTCGCTTCTGGGCTTCTTGTCCTTGCTGTAACCCTAGGTTTGATTGTGGTTACATAATTGTTGTAGCTTGTGAGCTTCAAGGTCAGTCTCAAGTCAGCCCAAAGTGAACAAGATTCTCTATAAAACAGAAAGAGAATTTAAAAATTATGGAAATCACTTTTTTCCCTTTCAAGAATGGTGGGCAATTCTTTTTTTAATTGTATTTAATACTCATAGAAGATAAATTAGGTCTACAGACTGGACAATCTATTCAGAAGCTGTCAAAATGTCCATGCTCCTGAAGGTATTCAGCCTTCTTGTTTCCTGAAAAGTATTGACCAACTGGTATTTTTCAGTTAAATCCTTCAGACAATAAACTGCCTAAAGACACCGCTAAGAGTCTCCTAAGAATGCAGTTCCACTGCTTGTGTAGGCAGGGAACAGCTGAGGCAGAAAAGTTCAGATAAGCAGAGAACAGCAGAAGGAAAAGTTCCCTAAACTGCGTTGCCAAGTATATTTTCTTAAGTTACAAATTTTATCTATTTGCTTCAAAATAGACTTTTGGTAAATTTCATGCCATTCCATGCTGGAAATAGCATTCAGCACACAGAACTTGAGTGTGCACATTCACCCAAAATTCATGCAAGATGTGAGGGATCTAATCTATAATCTGCTTCAAACTGCGCTCTTTTTTTGGCTAAAAAAAGTTCAATTCCACCCACAGTATGAACTATTTTGACACCACTGTGTTGTTTTATGGGACGTGGTCTACTGGTGTATTCAGTTATTTTCTATCAAAGAAGTCTTCTGGCCTTCCTTGTAGGGTATCTCACCTATGATACACTGTGCCCCCCTCACAATTCCTTGTTATTGTAATTCATCATAGGTCACGGCATTGGAATCCAGAGCCACCTGCCAAGAAATAGAAACAGCAGCATATGAGATATGCTTCTATGCATATTTCTAAGAAATAGAAACAGCAGCATATGAAATAACAAAATACTCTGGTGTTTTGTTGGAAATCATGTACTTCACCACTTTATGTCGATTTAACTTTCAACCAAAAAAAGCAGACATTAATCACTAAGTACCCTTCTAATCAAAAGCTTTGCTTTGGCATAATCACATAATTTCTGTTATTTTGTACAAGTCCTGTGATAGAAAGATATAGTTGTATGCACAGGTCATATATAGATGATAGTAAAAATCAGTAACACTAATCATGTTTTTTATTTCATAGTTTCATACTTTTCAAAGCCTACTGTTACTAGCTAGTTGAAATTCTGCAGCTGTGGCTTTAGAATTCCCCCACAGAGATTAAATCTCACTGTGCCCTTTGTATATGCATGTGTATGCATGAATGTTATATTAAAATGAAAATGTTATTATTAATTTTAAAACCAAATCATTAAAACTGGCCAAATTAACAGACAAATGCAAATGAGACACTAGTAATGAAAATATTATTAATAGGTCATATTGAATAAACTTATAGGTTATAAATATAGTCTCAAAAATTTCTGGCATCCTCTTACCTTTGGCAGACTAACCTTCATGTCTCACGACCTGGACATTTAATTTCTCAAGAAAGCTTAAAGCTTGTATGACAGCAACCTTCTAGGCACTTCACAGACACTGCCTGTGAGATACAAAACTTTGAGTAAAACCAGTATTATCTCCCTTATATGCATCTGCTGGAAAAAAAATCACAACCTTTTGAGCAGGATTGTCCAACATATTCTGACAGTTCTTTTTGAAACCCAAAGGTAGATATAGCTGGATGTGAAAGCTGAAATATTTATAAATGCTCCTCCAAAACTGGAAATACATTCAACATTGCTGAGTTCAAAGCTTTCTGGTCACTTTAGTCCAGCCTCCATGCTGTAGCACTATACTAGCATCACACTTGCAGAAAACATGCAAAAACTTCACAGGAAGACTTGAAGAGACTGAGATGACACCTAGGGGCGTATGGCATCTTCTGTCAGACTGTTCTAACTATAAAATACAGGAAATCACAAACTCCCCACTTCTCAGCTGAGATCTAGACCTCAGGATACTCTGCTGTCACAGTATTTTGTCTTTATTTTTTCCCTTTCCTTGTTTCAGGTTTCCTTTTCCTTTTTGTTTTCCTGACTGCTTTGTTGATCCAGAGCCTTATTTTTTTTTTCTCTACACTTCTCAGTGATATCTTTTCCCCAATTTTGATATTCCTATGATATGTCTTAACCTTTTGTTTGCTGTAAATGCACATAAAGCAAGTCAAAAAACCATAAACAGAAAAACTTCACTTCATATTCATATCTCCATAGCCATGCCAGAAATGCTTTTGTGCTTGTCTAGTCTCATAAAAAGAACCATGCATGAGATTTGCCTAGCTTATTAGATTCAAAAATATTTTCCCAATTTCATTTTTTTGTGATTAACCCATCAAGGAAATAAAAAGCATAAATCAAAATTTGAGATAACAATTTCTGAAGATGAGGAAGATTATAATGAGAGATGCAGCTTAAATATATCAGGCTGTTCAGGGACTGTTTATGTACTGAACAAGGCTAAATTTATCAAATGCATTCTTTGCCATTATTTGTTCTAATTTAAATGAGATACATAGGAATTAGTTTCTGGAGCACAAGCTGAGTCTAAGTTATGTCTTGTACAAATTAATCTGTAGTACCTATTTGTGTGGCTATACAAGTCCAGAATTGTATTAACTTTCACCTTGCTTATGCTCTCCATCAGTAGTTCAAGAAATGGGATATTTATCAAATTTAGAAACCATTTGACCTTCTTCAAGTTAATACAAAATCAGATTGACCTATGGGCACCAGCATCAAGAGCTAGCTCACTCATTAGCTGACTTCTAGATAAAAATGGCCAAATGGTTTGACCCGAGATCACTGATGAGCTTCATCCCATTAACCTCCAAAGAAGGACAGACATGAAAAGGAAAGAGAAATAGGGGACAAAAGAATCTTCAAAGTAACAGCTGTGTTTGATAAAGAAAATAGCAGAAACATAGTATGTTCATACACTTGATCTGCTCAGCTAAGGCAGCAGTTTGGGTATACAGAGATGTAAAAACACTAGTATTTAGCTGTCTTAGCAAACTTTAGAGCACCTCCTAGTGACCATATTCTTGCCTTTCCCCACCAAAATTCAGCCTTGCTTTCCTCTGTCCATTGCACAAGTCTTGCCAAGACAGTAGAGACAAATGACCTAGAAGACAATCTGTGTCAGTAGTTTCACTGACTCAGAAATGGTAAGATATGTCATGAAAGCAGCTGATTTACAAGAGGGATCTCAGGAACATGATTTCTGGTTTTTTTTTTTTGGTTGTTTGTTTGTTGTTGTTTTTTTTTCTAAGATCCTAACAACCTAATCTAAGACATCAAATCTCACCTGTTTTTATAGAAGGAAGATGAAAACTGGGCAGTTTGAGTCAAGTCTGGTTGCAGGTGAGGGGCCCTCACATGATTTATGCCACAAATATATATGTCCAATAAACGAAATTATGAGGAGCTTTATTATATTTTCTGTGAATCAGGTGTGGGACCTGCTCAACCACCTTTGAACTCAGATTAGAGACAGAATCAACTGAGCTTCCAGGAAGACTGGAGTCAATGTAGGAATCAGTTTTATTAGTCTCTTTATTGACTCCAGATAAATACCACAAAATAAGACAGAGATGTCTTTCTGAATTTCATCCTTATGTAACTTTTCTGTTAATTTTGACCTATACGTAGCCATATCACCATACCTGATGTTACCCTCCCTCTACCCTAGGCTATAAGAAGGCTTACTGCAGAATTGGTTGTTCTTGTTGGGAGTATTTTCATTACTTCAGTTCTCTGCAAGTTACCATTGTGAAACATCAGTATCACTACAAAATCAGGCAATGCAATCTGAACAGCCTCCTTCATTTCTGTATGATGAACTGTGGAGAAGCATAACTGAGGATGTTTGCTTCTGGCCATGTATTTGAATCAGGCACCCTCTGTTGCCACAAAAGGGAAGATCAGTGGCAGAAGGGCAGCCAGTGCCTGCTGATGAAGAACAGGAATACCTTGAACTAGTAGACCTCAGTCCATCTATCTTGGAAAGAAACAGACTTTTAGAAGGTATTTAGATCTTCACAAATGTGCTCAACCTACAGAGACTTCACTGCAAACAAGGAGTACATCCTATTTATTAGGCTCTTAAGAAAATAATAGAATTCATAGAATCATAGAATAGTTGGGGTTGGAAAGGACCTTAAGTTCATCTAGTTTCAACCCCCCTGCCATAAGCAGGGACACATGTTGTAGTTTAAACCCAGCCACACATCTCGTCCACTCACTCAACCCCCCTCTATCGCCTTCCCCTCCTTCCTCCCCGCTCCCGGAGGGATGGGGAGGAGAATTGAAGGAATGCAACTCTCACGGGTTCAGATAACAACAATCCAGAAACTAAGGTATAACACTAATCACTCCTGCTATCACCAATAATAATAACGATAAGGAAAACAAGGGAAGAGAGTAGGATACCACACGCCGAGAACGAGTCCAACCAGGAAGTTCCCTCTCCTTCCGGGTAACTCCCAGTTACCTCCTGGGCATGATGTGCTATGGTATGGAATACCTCTTTGGTCAGTTTGGGTCCTGTACCTCCTTCCTGCCGGCCCCCCTTCCTCTCCGGCAGAGCATGAGGCTCACAAAGTCCTTGTCAGGGCAAACATTGCTCAGCAACAACCAAAAAACATTGGTCTTATCAGCCTTGTTCCTGGGTTAAGTCAAAACACCAGCTACTAAAGAGAAGAAAAACTGACTGCAATTGCTGAACCCAGGACAACACCTCACACTAAACCATGACACCCGAGGCTTCGTCCAACATGGCCTTGAACACTGCCAGGGATGAAGCATTCCCAGCTTCCCTGGACAACCCATTCCAGTGCCTCACAAATCTAACAGTAAAGAATTTCTTCCTTATATCCAATCTAAACCTCCCCTGTTTAAATTTTAACCCGTTACCCCTTGTCCTGTCACTCCAGTCCCTACCTAAGGATCCCTCACCGCATCCCTATAGCCCCCCTTCAGATACTGGAAGGCTGCTATGAGGTCTCCACGCAGCCTTCTCTTCTCCAGGCTGAACAGCCCCAACTTTCTCAGCCTGTCTTTGCATGGAAGATGCTCCAGTTCCCTGATCATCCTCGTGGCCCTCCTCTGGATACCAGACGTTGAGGTTGAGGACACCAGAACTGCACACAATACTCCAGGTGGAGTCTCACAGGAGCAGAGTAGAGTGGCAGGATCACCTCCTTCGACCTGCTGGTCACGTTCCTTTTGATGCAGCCCAGGATATGGTTGGCTTTCTGGTCTGTAAGTGCACACTAAAGCTGGCTCATGTTCATGTTCTCATCGACCAACACCCCCAAGTCCTTCTCTGCAAGGCTGCTCTGAATCTCCTCTTTGCCCAACCTGTAGCTGTGCCTGGGATTGCTCTGACCCAAGGTGTAGGACCTTGCACTTGGCATGGTTAAACTTCATGAGGTTGGCATCAACCCACCTCACAAGCGTGTCCAGGTCCCTCTGCATGGCATTCTTTCCCTCCAGCGTATCCACCAAACTACACAGCTTGGTGTCATCGGCAAACTTGCTGAGGGCACGCTCAATCCCACTGTCCCTGTCAGCAACAAAGATGTTAAAGAAGATCGATCCCAACACTGATCCCTGAGGGACACCACTCGTCACTGGCCTCCAGACGGACATTGAGCCATTGACCACAACACTTTGCGTGTGGCCATCCAACCAGTTCTTTATCTACCAAGTGGTCCACCTATCAAATTGATGTCTCTCCAATTTTGAGACAAGGATGTTGTGTGGGACAATGTCAAACGTTTTGCACAAGTCCAGGGAAATGACATCAACTGCTCTACCCTTGTCCATCAGTTCCATAGCCACATCATAGAAGGCCACCAAATGGGTCAGGCAGGATTTCCCCTCAGTGAAGCCATGCTGGCTGTCCCCAAGCACCTTGTTGTTTTTCATGTGCCTTAGCATGCCTTCCAGGAGAATCTGCTCCAAGATTTTGGCAGGCACAGAGGTGAGACTGACTGGTCTGTAATTCCCTGGGTCATCCATTTTCTCCTTTTTGAAAATGGGGGTTATATTTTCCTTTTTCCAGTTGTCAGGAGCTTCACCTGACTGCCATGATTTTTCAAATATGATGGCCAACGTCTCAGCAACTTCATTTGTCAGCTCCTTCAGGACCCGTGGGTGGTTTTCATCAGGCCCCATAGACTTCTGCACATTCCGGTTTTTAAAATGGTCTCAAACCGGATCGCCTCGTACAGTGGGCCCAAGGTCTTCATTCCCACAGTCCCTGTGTCTGCCTTCCAAGACTTGGGTCGTGTGGTCAGAGTCTTTGCCATTGAAGACTGAGGCAAAGAAGTCATTCAGCACCTCGGCCTTCTCCAAATCCTGCATAGCCAGTTCCCCTGATAGCTTCTGGAGGGGGCCTAATGTTGTCCCTGGTCTGTCTTTTATTCACTACATACCTGTAGAATCCCTTCCTGTTATCCTTAACATCCCTAGCTAAGTTTAATTCTAACTGGGCCTTGGCTTTCCTAACCTGGTCCCTAGCTTCCTGGACAACATCCCTATATTCATCCCAGACCACCTGTGCTTCCACCTTTTATAAGCCTCTTTTTTCCTTTGAATTTTTCTTAGCAGCTCCTTATCCACCCAAGGAGGACTCCTGGCCCTCCTGCTGCACTTCCCTCTAGTTGGGATGCAACACTTCTGAGCTTGTAGCAGGTGATCCTTGAATATCATAAAACAGTCTTGGGTCTCCCTGCCCTCTAGGGCTATATCCCATGGAATCTTACTAAGCAGGTTCCTGAAGAGGCCAATGTCTTCTCTCTTGAAGTCCAGGGCAGTGAGTTTGCTGCACGCTCTTCTCACCATCCTGAGGATCTCGAATTCTGCCATCTCATGATCACTGCATCCAAGGCTGCCCTGGAACATCACATTTCCAATGAGCCCTTCTCTTGTCAGCTCTTCTATTATTTGCAGAAGGAAGCTGTCTTCCACACGATCGAGGAACCTCCTGGATTGCTTGTGCCGGGCCATACTGTCGCTCCAACAGATGTCAGGGTGGTTGAAGTCCCCCATGAGAACAATGGCATGTGAGTGTAGGGCTTTTCCTACCTCTCTGTAGAGTGTTTCATCCACAGAGTTCTCTTGATCACATGGTCTGTAACAGATCCCCACAGTAATGATTCCCGTCGCTGTTCTCCCTTTAACCCTGACCCACAAACTCTGTGTTAACTGCTCACCTGTCCCCAGAGAGAGTTCCATAGTCTCCAGCCTATCCCTAACATAAAGGGCAACTCCCCCTACCTGGCTAAAAGGCCTGTCTTTCCTAAAAAGCCTGTAACCTTCCATTCTAACACTCCAGTCATAGGAGCCATCCCATCATGTTTCTGTGATGCCTATTATATCATACCCCCGTAGATGTGCAAGCGACTCTAATTCCTCTTGTTTGTTCCCCATGCTACATGTGTTTGTATAGAGGCATCTGAGGCGAGCTCCAAATGAAGCCAGCTCATTGGCTGCAATGGCTGGAATATATCTACTTTGCTCCAAGCATTTGTTATAGGTGCTGGCAACTGACTGGGTGTGTTGGGATGGAATGATGCCCCCCTCCCCCAACATATCTAATTTAAAGCATCCTTGACAAGTCTGGCAAGCCTCCTACCAAGCCCACTCTTCCCCTTATTTATCAGAGCATGTTCACCAGCCCCCAGTAGACCTGGCCTACAAACTTGGGTCCCGTGTTCAAGACACCCAAACCCCTGACAATGACATCACCCTTTTAACCATTTATTAACCTGGCCAATCCTCCTAGCTTTTTTAAGGTCCTCCCCTGTATCCTGGAGAATGGATGAAAAAACAATCTGATCTCCAGAGCCCCTAACCACCTCTCCCAGGGCTCTGTAGTCCCTCTTTATGTCCCCCAGGGTACTGCTATCTATATCCCCCATGATTCACTAGAAGTGAGTAATAATCCATGAGAGTTATTAGAGCAGGCAGCCTTTCTGCAACATCCCTGATCCATGCCCCTGGTAGGCAACACACCTCCCTTGAAACTGGGTCAGGCTTACAGAGGGGTGCCTCTGTCCCTTTCAAAGTTGAGTCCACTACTACTGCAACCCTCAGCTTTTTCCTGGCAGCACCAGTAGAGATCTTCTTTACCAGTGCACCAGACGGCTGTTTCTGGGGCAAGTGTGTTTTATCATTTACTCCCTCCAGGACAGCAAAGCGGTTCTAGGTGGGAACATCAGATTTAGGAGGAAGCCCCTTACTTTTAACTGTCCTCTTCCTCCTATTTTTGTTGTGGGTTTTTTTTTTTTTTGTTTGTTTGTTTGATTTTTTTTTCTTTGGTTACTAATTGACAGCTTCCTGAGTTAGCAGTCTCCTTCCTCCCTCCTTCCAGAGGGGAAGCTTGAGGCTCCTGCACAGTTTGGGCCTGGAGCAAGCAGCACTGCTTCCTCTCAGCTTCCCTGACATCTCGTACCCTATTAACAGCATCCTGCTGCAAGAGAACCTCCACCAGGGAGCACCAAATGCAGCCCTACCCATTCTGCACCTATCCCTCACCAGACCAGTGCAGACACTCTCTACACCCCCAGCTCTGCACTGCAACCTCCCCTCTCATCGGTTCTGTCTGGGTGCCTACGCTGGCCACTGCTGGAGCAGCCAAAACAGAGCTCCCAGACCAGGCACTTTCTGAAAATTTTCAAACTTTTAATTTACACACTGAGATTTTCATATTTTCCATTAAAGAAAGAGAAGAACTTCAAATTAAAATTACTCAAATGAAGAGATAGGCTTGTAGTCTATTTTATTTTAATAACAGGAATTTAGGGATAAAACCATTATTTTTTTTTTGTTAAGCCACTGATGTACATAATGAAATCTGTGTCAAAATAATGTAAAAAAAGTCTATTTTGTATCCACTTTATATATTTCTACTATGTCTGTCTGCACTCCTTGAAGGCTAAGTTGACAGTAAATTTACCTAAATGCATTTTGTGTCAAAAAACCAGTGCTGCCAATATCTGTGTAAGAGTGGTTTGAAGAGAATACTTAAGCAAGAAGAACAGCCCCTCTTTCTTAGTGCAGAAAACAAATGCCTGACTAATCCAGCAGGACTCTGAATGAGACTTTATTTATTTTCTAGGTGGTGCGCTATTGTATTTTTAAACCTTTGTAACCATTTTATAATCATTATTGCCCATGAATTGTAGCTTATATCATATTCATACACAAAGTGAATCAATATTGTGCTATAGATTTTTTTACCATTTATGCAATCAAATGTCATAAAGATACACTCAGAAACTCTGGTTTCAAACCAGAAAACTATTTAATCAATTTAAATTCAAAATTAAGATAGAGATCATAATCTGTGTTCATTGGTTCATATCATTATAGATCCTGTCAAATAAATAAGAAAATACATTCCCTGTTCCTGGGAATTTACAATGTAACATAAGGAATTTTCAGTCTGAGACAATATCATATTCCTTCATATCTGTTTCTGAGCATAAATTCTAGCTTAATTCTGCCTTTATAATCTGTGGAATGCTCCCAAAGTCTTCATTATTTTACAAAGAGGACAAACACTGAGTTCTCCATTCTATTTTTATTTTCTGTGTCCAGAAAAATGAGAAAGAACACTCAGCCATGTTTTACGTGAAAATAAAAGTCCAGTTCTGTTTGTTGGCTGAATGTAGGATAAAACGAGAGTTCTTCAAGTCTCTGCTGCCTTGCTGAAGAATGTTTACATCCTGTATTCCTGCATCACCCCACCAAATAATTGCACCTTGATCCTCAGTGAAAAACACATCATCGTCCAACTGATCAGATCCCTTTCTCAGGTTCTATTTCAGGATCTTTATCTATAGGACCAGGAATTTCAGGAAAATAAGCAGTACTTTGAAGGGCTGAGACACAGTCTAGAGCCTTCCCTGATAATGCACCATCATTAGCCTTTGGTGATTTGTCTCCTTTCTCCACAGAATCACTTCCTCTCTTCAAAGCTTACTCTCCATCAGACAAAGAGAAGTAATAACACTTTATTATTTATTATAATAAATAATTCTTTGAAACAGGGTTTCAGAAATGCAAGCTGCAGGCTGACTTCATTTCACTGCATAGGTAAAACCCCAGTTTGCCACTGTGTTAAGGCAGAGTCTAACATTTTCCTTTAGTTTTAATTTATTTGGACCTGAGAGCTTAGATTTGCCATTTCTTGACTGAATTAAGAAAGAATATCTGTAATGAAAAGGTAATGTATTCTAACAAATGTTCTGGTTCCCATATTATTCTCTTCCTCATTAAAATATTACAGCATATTCATTCAATTACAGATTAAGTCAGTACTGCCAGATTATAATATGAATAATAACACTATTAATTCCTTTTATTTTGGACTACTTTTTATTTAAAATATATATATGTATATATTTTATGCCTAGTTGGTTTACTTCTCAAGCAGAGACAATTCTACTATATACTGGTTTAGGAGATAAAACCTGTCCAAACTTCTGCAAAGATCAGAGTGTCTTATCTCAAGTTGGATTACTACTCTTGCAGACTGAGACCAGATAAACAAAGCCCTTATACAACCTTAGGGATGTTGTGATCAATTTACCTTGTGCACGACTCTAGGGACCATGCTGTTTTACCATCTTGATTGCAATGATAAATCCATCATTTTGTTCAGTGCGGTGGAAACAGCTCAGAGCCTTGCCATTTGTGGCAGATCTTTTCTGCAGCAGGCTCATAGTAAATCAGTCTAACCTGAGCTGACAATGATTGATTCTGAACAAAATGTCATGAACAATAAAACCCTCTGTTTTCTTGTTTTAAAACTGAATAGGTTTAACCCCCTAAATCTAGCTAAATTCCAAACAAAAGTAAACAGGGAGGGGTTATTTGTTGGTTTGTTGTTTGTTCTTTTTTTCCAACTAATAATTGAAAGATAAAAAAAAAAAAAAAAGATAAAAAAAAGATACTAAGATCACATTTTAGAAGTCTAAAGTGTGTGGCAAATAATGCACCTTTTATTTACAGTCATTAATCATTACTGTCATTGGGACTCAGAGAAACACATATTTTAATCCACATCAGCATGCATGTGTGGGAAGGAGACAGGAAGATTTATCAGCTCTCTGAAGAAGGTTTTGTTTCTTTCCTCCTACTTGCTTAAACCTCTCCCATAATGGAACTGTGGCAATCATTAAGTGTCTGAAAAATTTTGTAACAGATGACATCAATATTGTAACATGGCATTAGAATCATCCAATTGGCTTACTGATTTATCTTTGATTGTTTTTTTGGAGGTTCAAAAAAGCTGTTAGAAAGGACCCTGAACCATTACAGGTGTTATGGGGAATCTAAAGTTCTCCCAGAAATCTGCGTTGGTCAAAATCCAACATGTGATTGAATGTGGTTGAAGCCAATCCTATATTCCATTGACAGAAAATGTACAGAAAATAACAGAAACCTGTTATGGTCCCAGTGTTAAATGCTTCAAAGGTGGGAATTCATTTTATCATTAAAATATTTTTTTAGGGTATATTTACAAAAAAAAAAGACAAACAAAACTTTCATTACAACCCTTTTATCAGGCAGGTATATCCAGAATAGATGCAGAACTTAATAAAGACATGAGCAGATTTTTCTGCTTTACAATTTATGAGAAAAAAAAATGGTGTTAAAGAAAAATAGCTTTGGCTTTTGAGTGTACTGAATAGAAAATGAAAATTATATAGTCACTGAAATGATTACTTCATTTATTTGTTTATGTAGAATATTGAATGAAAGAAAGTAAAGGAATTGAAATTAAATGGATTGTAAGCATCTTTCAAATCTGTTCTTTTTCTAATATAGAGAGATCAGACACTTTGGAGAGGCAATCAGCATCAACGTGAGGTAGAGCTACCAGAAGCATCTTCTGAGACAAAAGGCTTTGCAGAGCTCATGTGTTTGTTAGGAGATGTGAAAAGAATAGCTTAAATTGACTATCAAATATTTTTATACTGCTTTAGAGGAGTAGGAATATTTCAAATTGAGTATATGAATATTATGCTTGTGAAACTGAAACACGAGCAAAACTTGTGGGGTATTACTCTTTCCACAGCCCTTCTAATGGAACTATCTGTGACCTGAATTAACAGTTATTTCTATTATTAATAGTTATTTCTATTCATGTTTTTAATCAGAGTGTTAGGGGAAAGGCAGTTCTGCTTTTATATCATCAGGGTTTGACATTCAAAACTAAGTTCACTTTTGATTCAGAACAAACCCCTGGAATCCTTAGTGACAGGAACAGTCCAAGGGTTTTTAATGCAAAGACAATCCATTCTGAGAGACTGAACCTGGGCTGCAGTTTCTGATAGTCCTGGGATTTCTGGATTAGAGTCAATCTCCCTTCTTGGATGATTCAATGACATGAAGCTTCATAGTCTTGTCTCTTCAGCAAAACCAACCAATAGCCACATATAGAAATTTTCAAGAAACTGGAGATGTTTAGAAGATGCCTGTCAGGCAAGCTTCTTCTGCTTGATTTGTAAAGTAACTGTTCTTAAATTGAATTCTGCAGATGTCATTCCCAAGTAAAACCTTTTTTCTGCCTAAGATTTTTCAATGAGCATTAATCACCCCATTATGGCTCTGCCTACATTTATTAATGCAGCACAAACAAGCATGGGTTTATCAAGTGGGACAGCTGGTTCTGAGGACCTTTGTCCATGCTGTACAGGGGAGGTCAAGGAATTTTATTTGGACTGGCTGTAGCCCACCTGTGTACCATACTCTCCATAGTCTGAAGCCCTTTCCTGTTTTGTTTAATCACAAAGGAGTCTACTTTCAGATTTCCTTTGTAAGAACCAAAGAGTGGGTCGTACACTCCTAATCTGAAAAAATGTTAGGGTAAATATTCCATCTACAGAAGGTTAGATGATGGCTTATGCTCTCACTGCCTGGGATTATCCTCCTCAAGACAGATATGGCTGCTGTTCCATACCATGCCCAATATCAACTTTCAGAACAATGTATAATACTTTAAGAGGTGGCAGTGAAGGTTTTGCTTTCATCATGAACTTACTGTGAAGTAAACTTAAGTGCAAATCATGACACCACTATTCTGGCATGGATCCCCTTGCAGAGTCAGTTAGCAGACATCAACTAATCTGAGCTTTTTCACCTTAAATTTAGGCTATAGTAAACAAATCAGAAGCATTAGTCATAGGGAATTAAGTAGAAATTATCGTAAGGATCTTTTTTTACATAAGGGTGGTAAAGAAAAGACATAAGGTAAACAAAGTGACTCTTAAATTTGACTTGGAGTTGTTCATACAGGATCTTAATATAGTTAACCTACAGTTAATTCAAATGAGGTTTTCCACATGTTACTATGTAAGCAGGCTTTTTGTGTATAATTTGAGTAGGTCACTATGCTTCACATTTTAAAAATAAAAATAAAAAAGAAAAAACAAACAAACAAAAAAACCCAAACGAAACTAAAAACAACCTACAAAGCAAGTCAATTGATCAGGAGCAAGTACAATCTGTTGCCAGAGGAGGCTGCATTATGCCAGTGAGAGACACACATATGTTTATGAACTTGTATTTCTCTTCAAATATTAATATAATCATAGAATCATAGAATAGTTGGAAAGAACCTTGAGATCATCTGGTTCCAACCCCCCTGCCATGGACACAGGCACCTCACACTAAACCATGTCACCCAAGACTCCATCTAGCCTGGCCTTGAACACTGACAGGGATGGAGCATTCACAACTTCCCTGGGCAACACATTCCAGTGCCTCACCACCCTTATAGTAAAAACCTTCTTCATTATGTCTAACCTGGACTCCCACTCTTTACATTTTAACCCATTACCTGTTGTCCTATCACTACAGTCTCTAACAAAGAGTCCCTCCCCACCATCCTTATAGGTCCTCTTCAGAAGGACTATGAGGTCTGCACACAGCCTTCTGTTCTCCAGGCTGAACAGCCCAAAATTTCTCAGCCTGTCTTCAGATGGGGGGTGCTCCAGTCCCCTGATCATCCTCGTGGCCCTTCTCTGGACTTATTCCAACAGTTCCGTGTCCTTTTTATGTTGAGGACACCAGAACTGCACATGATACTCCAAGCAAGGTCTCACAAGAGCAGAGTAGAGGGGCAGGCTTCCTGGTGAGAGTTAGAAAAATTAAGGAAAATCACCAGGGATCAGAGACTCTCTTTGCTCCCTTTCAGTCTTTTATTTAGCAGTGTGGATTCACCCAGCGTGGTTTGTATGACTGAAATAGACATAAATGTTTTTGAGATTAGGAAAGTAGTGATTTATTATCTTTTCACATGCAATTGCCTGTAGGATGAAACAAGAACAGCTGTTCAGCATTGTATAGCAGCAATACACAGTAGTTTGCTGCAGGGTAGAAAAGGAAGGAATTCCATAATTAGATTTGGTAAGGAGCTTCTATCTGAAGAACACAAGTGGCCAAATGCAGGTTTATTCAGGAAATCTTTGTCCCACTGTGAAAAGTGCTATTGTCTCTTAATTACCATTGTCAATAGCCAAGCCCTTAATTTTACATCTGTGCTGAAAGGCAACATCCTCCAGAATCTCACTGAGGCATTGCCTGTGTTCTGGCATGGATGATGCTAGACCATCCCAGAATAGCAGCACCCTCTTCTGATCAGTCATAGGGTTCTTGGTTTTTCCACTATCTATCACTGTCAGCTCCCATTACTGTGGTTTCTCAGATCCAGCATAGTGCAGTGCACCATAGAATGCTATAGGAAATGAAACTATTTGCATAAACATAGATCTCTTTTTTTTTACTAAATAGTCTAAAACAAGACCCAAGTTCACATGCAAGCCAAGCAGGAATTATATTCATTGAAGTGCAGAAGAGAGAGGACAGAGATGATTCCTGAGTCATTTTGTATGTTCCCTTGAACATGTAAATATCTACCTCTTCTCCCTACTGCCTCAAATTTCTTCTTATTCAGATTCACTTCATCTGAACAAACCATGTCTGTTGGTTGGCTCTGCTGCTACAAAAATATTGTCAACTGGTAACATATGGACTTGTCTTTCCAGAGGACACCATTCAGGGAAATGTATTATATTCACTATTAGTTGCAGGCATAGGTAGACCTAGAATATATTGCATTTTAGGTGAAGCTTCCAATCAATGCTACCACATTTGCAGCATTAAGCATTCAACAGTCAGTGCATGTGAAAATTAAAGTTGCATGCACAAATTTTTCCTCTTTTAAATGTTCTTCAAGTCTCTGAATTGCCTACAAGCAATTGCATGTGAAAAGATAATAAATCAATGCCTGCCTTTTGTGCCTTAGAGAAAAAAATCCCTTTTAATAAGATGATCAAACCTGAAGGTTTGAAATTTGCACTTGAAGTTATATATGCACGAGCAGTCTCATTGCATAGACAACACAGTAAAGGGCTCAAGACTTGTTTTGTTAAGACTTGGCAGATTCTTTTGACAGAACAGCATTGCTTCGTCCTGGCTGCTCCACATTAGAGATTACTTTCCAGATTGTGCAGCTTTTAGATGAGGTATAATAAGAAGTGAGAAAGGCACAGATTTAAGAGAAGAAACTTACTGAAAAATAGTGAAATTTGAACTTATGCTCTTGTCATTATCAGCCCAATCTCCCTTCCACATGAACCCACAGTATTGTTTAAATGAGGAAAGAGCAACTGGAAGGGAACCAGTTTTGCATGATCCCATCTGGAGCTTTATCTTTGTGGCATACTTAAGCGAGATGCTAGGTTGGTGCATGGGCAGGACTGATAGGATGATGATGGATTTTAGCAGACAGCCTCTAGCAAGCTCTAGTGAGGAAGGCACAGATGGGAAATAGTGATTTTTGGCAGCTTACGATTCAGCCAAACCTGAATGGATTGAAGACATGAGGAGAGTAAAAGGCATCTTCCTGACCACAGGACTGTACTCATACCAAATCTCAAGTCCCTTTTGCAAAACATGGAAGTATTAAACTGTTTGAAAACACCAAATATAATTTATTGTAATTGGTTTTAAAGTTTGAAAATATTTACCAGATTTTTATACATGCTAAAGTTACTTAGAATGTTATTTATTTTATTTTATTTTAGCATAGTTATTTAGTTATTTATTTTAGGTATTACTTTCCAAGCAAAAAAGTATGTGAAACCTTACTATTCCAGTCAACTACTGCATATTCCCCTAAGCGGCTCAATGCAGTCTCAGGAATTTGATGCCTTCCCAGAAATAACAAACAGTTCACTAGACCTCATAGGGAGGAACCAATCTACCCTCACAATAGCTTGCAATGAGTCTTTATGAATATCCTTTCACAGTGCAAGGGCAGTGATTGCCAACGAAAAAACTCATGCAAAATTGCAAGACTAAATGGCCAGAGAGAACAAGTGTAGCTGCATATGCTGTTGTAATGAGCATCCAATGATTTTTTAAGACAGACTTCAATGTGAATATCAATGCAGAAAGTGTAAAGATCTTACAGACAGGCATATTTCTCCTTATTAATATTTTTTTTTAGAATCTTATGAGAAACCAGAGGTCATAAATGAGCCTATGCCTACCCTAAAAAGATTAATACCCAAATAGACAGGAGGATAAAAGGAAATATTATTAACTCTGCACTGCAGAAATGAAAAATGCCTGATTCTAAGAGATCCTGACAGCTACATTTCTGGTTTAAATAGACATAACTTTTCTGATATTCAGCAATTCCAGACCAGTTCTTAAGAGATTTCTTTTTTTTTTTTTTAATCTAAAGTCAAATACTTTAAACTAGTTTCCTGAATCCTTTATAAATACTTTAATCATGACACCATCCATTTACTCTTTAACATTTTGCTTTTTGGCTTCTTGAGATAATAGAAAACACTTTTACTTTAAAAACAAAACGCAGAATGTAAAGCCCATTTGTATAGTTGTAACTCTGATCTCCCCTACTTCTCCCAGACATAATCCCCCCTAGAAAACTCTCACTTAAGGGGCCATTCCAGTAAAACCCTTATAGCTCAAAGATTTCTGTGTTTAATAGAAGGCATAAGTGTTGAAGTAGCAAAACTTGCAGCAAGATTCCCTGAAAGCTGTCCAAACTAACAAGCTTAATGGATTTTTAATGATCCCTTTACAGACTTATGTAAGGGCAACAGAGGCAGTGGTGGTGGTACATTATGCTTCTGCGTAATATTAAAAATATTTTGAATGCTCCACAGCAGCATCAATACCCAGTACCACTACATTCTCATGGAAAGTTACACTGAGTAATTTCTAACTGAATAGAGCAGGCATTACACTCCTTTACTATAAGTGCAACTAATGTATTGCTCTTGGGGACAACACAGCACTCCTGTTCCATTAAGCATGCCCATATGATTACTGGATTATAACGTAAAACAATTGTGGGCATGAAATCTGTGTCTAATATGATAATAACTTCAAATCATATATTTGTATACAAATGTGATGTTGAAAGCTGTTGTGAGGTTAGTAAGAAACTATGGAACGAAAAGTTCTAAGTTCATGAAATTAGCAGTGATTCTAAAGGACAAGAAACTTTAATATGGAACTGATACAGCTGGAATTTGCCGTGTTATGTATAACAGAAAAAGACTGGAAGGAAATTATGGGGAATACTGGAGAGGACATGGAAAATTTCATGCATACATCACTTCTATTTATCCTTCTCTTGTTTTTGCCCTTTTTTTTTTTTGTCACTAAAACAGTGAGCTAAATTTTATTCTCTCAAAAATTACATTAATTTACTATGGAATTATTTACTTGACTTCACTAGGTACATAGACATGATGATAAGGCCATCTAGGCTTAGACACATTATTGCATTGTCAGGCAAATATAATAGATCCTTTCTTGGCTTGTAGCTCTAATTTTTTCAGTATATTAAAGACCTGAAGTTTTGAAGCAGCATTATATTTAGTTTTCAAGCAAATATATATAATTTGCAACACATATTTACTTCTCAGCCACAAATGAATCATCACAAATTCAATAATCATTTTTGAGCGTGTTCAGATAAATCAGACTTAACAATTATAAATAAGCCATTATTTTGAGTTTGGACACTCTTTTTTTTTTATACCCCTGATTCTCCATAAGCATAGCATTAGCCCACTTCCTTTTTCCCAAAAGACGCCTGTTTTACCTGGAAACATTTCTACTTTGACTTATACTTAATTTTGCATAAAATATGTTGTATTAACTCTGTCCACCTACGTATTTGTAGGTAAAATTTGCATACTGGATATGATTCCTAAGGAGAAGGGACTTGGAGAGTGTGTTGCTCTGTAGTGTTGACAAGGATGAAAAGTGGCTTGCTGCTTTCAAAGTCTCAGTTCAGTCTGAGCAACCATATATGATGTAAGCTTTTGCAAAACAGCTTAGGCAAATCCATCTGTCTGTTGAAAGAAAAAATCCTTAACAGGGGAATTTTACACAGTTTACAGATAGCTTCAACTTAGTCTTTGTATTCCTGAAACTCAGGAAGGGAAACAATCTGCAGGCCCATTTATCCAATGCAGTAAGTGCTTTTCATCAACTTTAACAATATCCTTCTAAATTTACAGATGTAACAAATCTAAAGTTCTGGGGTTTTATTCAAATATATTATTTTTCTTTTAATTTATTATTACTGCTTCTCCTTTTTCCCACTCCAAGTGCATAACTACTGATACTCAAGTTACCTCTCATAACATAGTAACAAGTATGAGATAAAATCTGTGCTTTTGGAGCGTAAGAACAACTAAATTTTTATTTTTACTATCCTAGCTCTGGATGTCTGTGGGAGAAGACAGACTTCTGTGTAATTATACTTTTGTTCTATTGAACAAAATTCGATACTCCATTTTTTTAACATCTTCACATAGTCATGCTACCAAGTTATCTTAGTTATGTTACACACACGTTTCTTTTCAGTTTACCGGTCTGTGAGGTCTCAAAGTTCAATTGACTGACTGAGTCATCTACAGTGCAAGTTTCTCTGTCTGAACATATCACTCTCAGCTTCCATCAGCTCAGAACTAGTCAATCTGTCAAATTTAGAACACATCTCTTAAAATAGGCAATGATTTTTGACTAGATGAATCACAGCTTAAGCTCCATAGACTATATTGACCAGATCTGAACTGTCTGTACAGAGAGTCTAAACAAATAGTTCAGATGAAGACATCTACACAATGCAGTAGGTGTTTCTCACTCCCCCTCCTCCCCGCCCTGTGCTTTTTCATTGCATGATGTGGAAATCAAGTTGTTAAGGCTTCAGTCTTACTTGCCATACACAGAATCATAGAATCATAGAATAGTTAGGGTTGGAAAGGACATTAAGAACATCTAGTTCCAACCCCCCTGCCATAAGCAGGGACACCTCACACTAAACCATGTCACCCAAGGCCTCGTCCAACATGGCCTTGAACACTGCCAGGGATGGAGCACTCACAACCTCCCTGGCCAACCCATTCCAGCATCTCACCACCCTAACAGGAAAGAATTTCTTCCTTAGATCCAATCTAAACCTCTCCTGTTTAAATTTGAACCAGTTACCCCTTGTCCTGTCACTACAGTCCCTAATGAAGAGCCCCTCCCCAGCATGTGCAGACATTAAAAAATACAGAGCATCCATTATGGATCAGAACAAAGGTCTACCTGGTCCAGAACTTTGTCTTCAGTAGTGATCAAAACTGGATGTCTCAGAAAAAAAAATAGAAGACAGGAAACCCAAGTGTATGTGATATGCCTCCATAGAATTGTCCAGAGATCAGTAATTTTCAGACCTTCTAAACCAGAGGTGATTTGGTTTTTTTTAAGAACCCCAAGGAATGCTTTTATGAATTTGTCCGACTGTGCCTTTGATGTGCATAAACTTTTAGTATCCTGTGATAGGAATTTCCACTACATGGTTGCATTCACTTGAAGCCTGCCTTGAACCTGCAACTGTCTTGTTTAAATGTCCAATTCTCTCCAGCTTCGCCCTGGAATAGACAGTGACTAAATGATCTCTATGCTTTTCATAACCTTGTTGACCTCAGTCTGAGATCTCTCTCAGTTCCCTCAACTATCTCTTTCTCCAGGCTGAAGGCCAAACTTAATTAACTTCCAGCTCACTTACTTAGGTGTTCAATACTTTTTAAAAACTTTGTAACCATTCTATGAATATTGCAGAGTCTTGCTGTATAATTCCACAGTGGACAAACGAGATCACAAGCCAAATCGATATGGAGAAATGCCATCATATTGTGTCAGTATACATTACAATATTATAGAATCATAGAATAGTTAGGGTTGGAAAGAACGTTAAAATAATCTAGTTCCACCACACCTGCCACAGGAATGAACACATCACACTAAACCATGCCACCCAAGGCTTCGTCCAACATGGCCTTGAACATTGCCAGGGATGGAGTATTCACAGCTTCCCTGGCCAACCCCTTCCAGTGCCTCACCACCCTTACAGGAAAGAATTTCTTCCTTATATCCAATCTAAACCTCTCCTGTTTAAATTTTAGCCCATTACCCCTTGTCCTGTCACTACAGTCCCTAATGAAGAGTCCCTCCCCAGTATCCCTATAGCCCCCCTTCAGATACTGGAAGGCTGCTAGGAGGTCTCCACGCAGCCTTTTCTTCTCCAGGCTGAACAGCCCCAACCTTCTCAGCCCATCTTCACAAGGGAGATGCTTCAGTCCCCTGATCATCCTCGTGGCCCTCCTCTGGACTTGTTCCAGCAGTTCCACGTCCTTTTCATGTTGAGGACACCAGAACTGCACACAATACTCCAGGTGAGGTCTCATGAGAGCAGAGTAGAGGGGCAGGATCACCTCCTTCGACCTGCTGGTCACACTCTTTTTGATGCAGCCCAGGATACGGTTGGCTTTCTGGGCTGTGAGCGCACACTGTTGGCTCATGTTCATTTTTTCATTGACCAATACCCGCAAGTCCTTCTCTGCAGGACACTGAGCCTAAGACAACATTATACAGTAGCTTGTATGTCATCATTCATTCTCTATTTTGTTCTCTATTATACTTCTAATAATTCCATTGTAGTATTCCATCTGGGTTTTGATCATTACATCAGTACAGCTGATGTTTCCAAAGGAAAACCTATTGTAATACTGAGCTTTCCCTTCTGAGTAGTAGTGATCATCTCAGAATCCCTCATTCCAAATGTAAAATTTTTTTTTCCTATGTGCATGACTTTTAAAATTTGTATTTATTGAGTCGGGTCTGCAGTACCTACACCCAGATTGTTTCCATCCTTCAAGGCCTCACAATCTTTGTTGGCTTTTACCAGAACACACCTGAGTCACTGCAGAGACCTCAGATCCATTAGTCATGTTTTCTTCAAAACCTTGTTTGCACAGTCACACTATCCCATCAAAAATGCATTTCCTCTTCCTGTGAAAAACTTCAGGTTCTTAAATCAATCCAAACTGCAGTTGTGTAAAGCTGTAAACAAGGCTGTGTCATAAGCTGAAGTGAAAGCTTCAGAGCTGGCTTAAATACATCAAGGCCCATAAACCATGCTTGAGTTCAAAAACTGTATACCCCATCTCATGGAAGAGAAAAGGCTATAATAGCTGTAGAGGAACTAGGGTACCCTCCATGTGCCTGACCCACACACATTTAATGAAGAACATTTCCTTAGGCTGGCTGAGGAGGGTATTTAGGAACTATCCAAGAGCTTAATCCTCCCTGCTGGCATATTTGCTTTTAAACTGCTTGTGTAGTAGGCAAATCTGGATTTGAGGAAGAGTTGCATCTCTTGTAATAGAACAACAGTTATATCCCAATGGGGACATCAAATATGGACTGTGCAAATTCATGTTGTTATAGTGAGTGTATACACAGAAGATGAAAGGCTGGGGGTTTTTTATTGTTTGTTTGATTGGGTTTTTTGTTTGTTTGTTGTTGGGGTTTTTTTATTTTTTTTTTTCCTTACTATTAAGTACACTCATGTTGTCATCTCATAAACTCATTAACTCTGGGACATTTAAATTCTGTCAGTTTTATTCCTGATTCTACTGAGAGGTTTTTATTCCTTATAAATAAAGTCATTCTCGATTGCTTTGATACCCCAAATTCCCAGTCAGTTTATTCCCTGATGAGACCAGAGGCTTAACTTGTTTCCACTTGAAAATGAGCATATACATACACACACATATATGTACACACACAGTGGAAGTGCAACTTGTAACTTTTCCAGTTCATTATTTACCCATATATTTAGTTTTCATACCCCTTTTGGGGACCAGGTTCCCTAAAGTGCAAAGTTTTAATCATAAGGCTTGTGGCTTTTCACTGAGTGCCAAAAGCACTGTTTCTAATAGCATTTTGAGCTCAGTTTATATATCTAAAGGTTTACAGCTGTGGGGAAGGAAGAATGATTGCCTTCCAATAACACTGCCCTGCATAGCAAATATCTTTGTAAACAGCAGAACAGGAGAACACAGCTACCTGCTACTCCACCATGCACAGGGTGATAGAGTTGAACTCTGGGCACTTTGTTCAATTTAGAATTAAGAAATACTACTTTTTGGTTGATAGTTTTGTCATTTTCTGTTGCAATTTTGTCTGTTCTTGCTTTGAAAAACACATTTGAACTGATGACGCTGCTGGCATCCTCTTTGTCCATGCTGTGCAAACTGCCTCCCCTTACAAACTCTCACAAAGCAGTGTAATCTGTTGCAGTGCTTGCATCTTTTAAAAAAATTAGGAGCTTTGCAATCTCTGTATGCTATTTAGTGGGGATTCTGACTTTGAAATCTGCATGATTTTCCATGATTTTCTGTCTTGATATTTTTTTTTCTTTTTCCTCAGTATTTTTCATTCCCTGCAGAACATCAGCACTGAGAACCTTGTCCATCCTCCTTGAAGTCAGTAGTAACACAGTTTTCTAGGCAAATTCTAATTGCATAGTTAAGACCCTTTTCTGAAACTTCCCAGGTTTACTTGTGTGTGTGTGCATTTTCTTCAAAATATCATCTTGTCTCTGGTCTCTTATCAAGCTTACTTAATCTTCCCCCATCAAAATGAAGAGGCTGGTTCTTCTAGTCAGATAGAGTCCTATCATCTCAGCTTTTTTGTCCACTCTGACAATGTCACTGGTTTCATTTCCACTCAACTGTCAGTGCTCCTCAAATTTCTATAATTAGTTTCACAGTTGGTCACCTCTGATTGACTAAACTGAAAATTACTCAAAAATCTGAGTACAACAGCCTGGGCTATTTTCAGAAATAAAGTTACCTTATGGCTGCCTTTTTTCTTGTGTGTGTAGTGTATATTCATTGTACGTGTAGCTGACTCTATAATATAAAAATTGGAGTTCTATAGTAAAATGGCTTTGCTACCATTTCCCATTTGGCCTTCCCATTTCTAGTGTTTCAACCCTGAGGGAGTTAGTTACTTCTTTTGTTAATTTTCGCATCTCAATTTTAAATCAAGGCGGTACTCAATAGACAAAGCTACAGGAAGTGTGGTGCAAGAGGAGCACCTAATCTCTACATTTCTCTGCAATAAGGCAGCCTGGCAAAGGAACAAATGTTCTGTATTATCCTGCCTTCTACTTCCAGCAGTTTCTACAACCAACAGAAAGGCTGAGCAGTCAGCAGTGATACACCCACCAACACAACAGCTGCAAGGGCTCCTGTCACTCAGATTTTTTCTTCCAGTTGTCTCTTTTTCCATTGTTCTTGCTGATATACGTAAATTTCTGAACCATTTCTTGTGACCACTCCAATTATATCACACTCATCCATTTTCTGCTTTGTTCTCTGGGGGCTTGCAGTTGAACCGGTGAAGTAAGGGTTAGAGAGAACAGTCAGAAGAGGTTCCTGTCATAGTGAAACATCCCAGACCAGAAGCACTTCTAAATAACTCTGATGCAGCATCACTCAGTACTGACAAACAGCTTTGTCAATTCAGCTTGCTCCTGCTTTCACTTTGAAGGTCTGTTTCCTCTAATGCCTAATTTGTGTGCATGCTAGCACAGCTTTCAATTCTCTTCCAAAGCCAGTTCCAAGAAGAGACCATGACATGCTGACAAGATCATCATGACATTCACTCGAAATCAACAGCATAGAGGTGTATCATGGCTGTTATTCTCCAACAGCAACATTCTTCTAACAGCATCTGAGCCAGCCCTGTCCTCAGCTTCTCTGTACCCTTGTAATGGCAAAGGGCACAAAACATAATACTGCAAAAGCACTGCTCTCATGAGCTCTGACATAACCTTTTCATTCTTTTTGTCCCTTTGAACTGAAACAGAGAGATAACCACAGCCCAGAAATTAATGAGTATGTGTCAGAGCCACAAGAAAACCAAAATGTTCCAAAGGAAACCAATACCGATGATTGTGTGGCTCGCAGATGTGACTGTTTTACTGTGGAGTGTGCTAGGACATGGGCCAGTCCACATCAGCCAGGTTTTTCTCCACAGTGACGTAGTTTCCAATAGGTACTTCTGAGCAACAAACCTATGGGCTGCTCAGTGTCTGAAGAGAAGACACCTCACTGCCTGCTTTCTCACAACCTGAATTTTAGGTTGTATTGTGTGGGAACACCTTATCCATAAAGTTTATACAGCTATAACTCTGCCTATTGTTTCTGAATATTTGAATTTCCATTTGTGGAGTTGTTAATGATATGGCTTTAATGTGCAAAGCTGACTGGAAGTTCTGTTATTACAGAAAATAGTTATATAGTTTTCATGCCAATCTACTTCCCAGAGTAATACTGGAGCAATCCTATTGTATAAGCAGAAACTTGTTCAGATCAAAACTGAATTTAATATTCACCTAAACTCAAAAAGCACAACCTGCCAAGTTGCCAGCAAAAGAAAAATGACTTTAATATTAGAAATGACTAATATCCAGAATCCTTAACTCCCTGTGTTTTCTAGTTTTAAACCATTTCTATGTATGGACCAAGGTCAAATTGTCTATAATATAAAATTCATGTTACTATGTAGTTAAAAAAAAAAAAAATGTAGGGACCAAGGTCAAATTGTCTAAAATATAAAATTCATGTTACTATGTAGTTAAAAAAAAAAAAAATGTAGGGACCAAGGTCAAATTGTCTAAAATATAAAATTCATGTTACTATGTAGTTAAAAAAAAAAAAAAAAGAAGGAAAAACTGAAGGGGGAATACAAGTCATTTATATAACCATTATTTTTGCTTTCCCTAAGCTATGCACATTTTCTGAAACTTTGATATTTTTTTAACCCATTCAGAAAATGCAAAAAAAATTTGAAAGTTCAAAGCTCTAGGGTTATATGAAAATTTCATGTTCCTCTCTAATGCTGTGTGACATGCCTGACAAAAGTAGATATCCCTGTTTAAATTAGTTATACCAGCTTTCTCTTACAATCAATAGAGATAATTAAGTATTGTCAAGGTAAACTTAATTTCATCCTAAAGGAGATGTCTACATTTGGTCAAATGAATTCTGCCCTAAAAATATTTATGTGTCTCCACTGACCACAGGTGACACAGACTGACTCACATAGACATAGCTATGTATTCTGTGGTTTAGCTATATAAAAGCAGGTGCAACAAATCTAAACCTAGTCCCTAGTTTCTCAGATTGAAATTCACAAACAGCTGAAGTCACTGGACTGGGAAAAATTACTTTCAGGGAAAATGTAGGGACCAAAGGAGGTTGTTAAATCACTCTAACCTATTATTACAGCTACTTATTTCTCGAAGAGAATGTTGAAATGTTGAAAATGATGGATCTGTTAAGATGATTTTATATTTTTTTCATTTTATTTATAGGCCAAATTCTAAACTTCTACCCAGCATCAGTGAAACACATAGATTTAACTTTGAAAATAATTCAAAAGTTGAGCTGATTATAAAGAAAGAGCCTGTTCACCTGAGGCATCAGGAGAGTTTTTTCAGTGAGAACCAGTGGATCAAGAATGCACAATGCAACACATACATGATAATAGCAGCTTGAATGATTCGAAACCACACAATTTATTTCTTATCTGAACCATACAGCACACATTAAGCAAAAATGTATATAAGGATTTTAGGGGGGTTTATTGACGTTACATTATTAAAGCTCTGAATAAGGTTCAAAACCACTCACAGAGGAATAAAAAACCACCCTTACAGCCAGGTTCCACAATCATCCTCTTCAGGCCATTGGCAGAGAACTTATTTGCTATACTGAATAAATCAATATATTTAAGAGTCTGTATGGAAGACATTTTAAATAGACATGACTCTTAAAGGTCTTCACCATCCTTAACTCCCTATCCCTAGTCAGGCCCTGATCCACAATCAGACATGCATTGGTTTTGATTTTTTTTTTTAATTTTAAAACACAGTGAGAGCTGATAGATAATATATTATGTGTTTCGGAATTGATATAAACATTTTTTCAACTTTAATTTCTGTATATTTTGGAAAATCTCTACCACCCACAAAATGTGTTTTCCTGCACGAGGTGCTCTGGTTCTTTCTTGAAACAGCATTATTCAGATCAGAAATAGGTAGATTCCTCTTCCTATTGAGATACTAAGTGAAACAAAGCAGGTAGGTAGGACTGAGCATTTAGAGTCAAAAGAAGCATTATTTTGACCATTTTGAGAGCAGTGGTGGACACCTGAGTGCAGAGGCAAAATTTCAATGTGCTCCACAAGGCAAATACGAATGCCTTCTAGTCATCAATCTATTTTCTAGGTACATACTTAATGGTTGGAGTTAAACATGCACATTAATGCTTTCTAAATCTGGAGGTATTTAACAGATTCAGTGATGCAGAAGAGTGCTTTGCTTCAATTAGTCATAAAGTTTTGATACAGACTATGAGCATAAAAGTATTTGAAGTACCAAGGCTATTCATGTGCTCATTTTGCCTCCCCCCCTTTTGCTATCTATTCTCTTTATAGAGACACTCTGCAAATCTTTCTAAATACATCAAATATATTATTTAAACTAACTAAAAATAAATTGAATCTAGGAGTCCAAATTATGAATCTCTCAGTTCAGAAATGGCTCTCCCTTTAATTTCAACCTTAGCAAGAAATAAATAATCTAAAAGTCTCTGGATCCACAAATGAGATTACTTTGACCTTGGGGGTCTGCAACTCCCTATCTCCCACCTTTGCTGCTGGATTCTTAGAATTCATGCAAAAGAAGAAAGGTTTCCATTCAAAGAAGATGAAGACGGTCACAATTTTTATTGGACCAATAAACAAGCTAAATTATAGTCAGACATATTTCCATCAGGAAGTTTTGCTGGAATTTCTGATGCATTTCCTCAAATCACTTCCAAACAGGACACTGGTTAACATTATAGATATTTTTTTATTATATTTTTCTCTGTTCTGTTCTATTATATTTTCTATTTCATGTGGACTGAAAACTTGTATAACAGCTGGAAACTGTCTTATCTCCTCTATGAGGAAAGGCTGAGAGAGCTGGAACTGTTGACCCTGAAGAATAGAAGGCTCAGAGAAATCTTATCAATGTATATAAATTTCTGAAGGAAAGTGCCAGGAGAACTGAGCCAAGCTTTTTTCAGTGGTGCCCAGTGATAGGACAAGGACACAAACTGAAATATGTGAGGTTCCCTCTGAACATCAAGAAACACTTTTGTTGCTTGACGGAGATCAAGCACAGGCTGACCAAAGAGGTTCTTGAGCCATCCTTCTTGGAGGCATCCAAAAGCTGTCTGGACATGGTCCTGGGCAGCTGGCCCTGGGTGACTTTTCTTGAGCAGAGGGGTTGGATCAGATGACCTCCAGAGTTCGCTTCTAACCACAACTCTTCTTACGTTTCTGGGTTTTAATATTGCCATCAGTACCTCATGAATGTCACCTCTATATTTTTCAAGTTTTTAAACTTTCACCACATTTTCAGAGAGGGGCAAAGCAAAAAGGAGCTCAGCTTAAAACTTAAAACTCAGCTTCTTTCCTGAAGTAACACCTAATTGTTCCAAAAGGTGGGCAAAAGAAAAGGAAAGAAAAGGAAAGAAAAGAAAGGGAAAGAAAGAAAAGAAAAGAAAGGGAAAGAAAAGAAAAGAAAAGAAAGGGAAAAAAAGAAAAGAAAAGAAAAGAAAAGAAAAGAAAAGAAAAGAAAAGAAAANAGGGAAAGGAAAGAAAAGAAAAGAAAGGAAAAAAAAGAAAAGAAAAGAAAAGAAAAGAAAAGAAAAGAAAAGAAAAGAAAAGAAAAGAAAAGAAAAGAAAAGAAAAGAAAAGAAAAGAAAAGAAAAGAAGAAAAGAAAGAAAAGAAAAGAAAGGGAAGGTAAGGGAAGAAAAGGAAAGGAAAGGAAAGGAAAGGAAAGGAAAGGAAAGGAAAGGAAAGGAAAGGAAAAAGAAGGGGAAAAAAAAGACAATGAAATAAATTAATTTAGCAAAAAATATTAAAGATTAAAATTATTAATTTGAAAAATTAGTAAATTATTAAAAGGAATTTCCTAGTATCTAATACAAAATACATTTCCTAACTCACTCCCTCAAGAGTTAAGAAAATTAGTTTTTGTATTGCAAATTTGGAGAACAATAGATCACTGCAACCTTTTGCATATTTAACCACAGTTCTTACATGCCTCTCTTGCAGTTCTCTCTTCTAGAATAAGCAAACCTAATTGTTTAGAACATTTCCTCAGAGGTGATGTTTTCCAACCTCTAATAATTCTTCTATGCCTCCTTTGGGTTCTCTCTAATTTATCTTCATCATCTTGAAATGGACATAGTACCCTAGGTGCATCCTCCCCTAGCACTAGATAGTGAGCAATAATTATCTGTTGTCTTCCTTCAACATTAGTGTTCTCATATTGCAGAAGAAGATTTGCCCTCTCTGCAGCATCTTATAGTTGTTGTATTCAGCTTGCAGTCCATTTTAGCTCCCTAAAATTCTTTTCTGCAGCGGTATTGCCTAGTCACCTATTCTTCATTTTGTGTGTGTATAGTTGATTTCAGAAGGTATTTCACATTATGTTTTTGTTGAATCTCATTTTGTTGATTTTGAACCAATTCTTCTGTTTATTAAGGTAATTTTAAATGTTGATCCTGTGCTCCATCTAGCTTAAACCATAACGACTTTGCTGTTTGCAAATTTCATAAATTTCATAAGTGTAATAATTTCTATCATAAAAGTAATTAATTTTTAACATATTTTTCCAACCATTTATTTAATATAGAAAAATTTAAGCTAGATATTTTTTCTTGGTGTTGTTGTCTTGTAATATGGCATTGAAATTTCTACTCATATAAAACGGTCCCCCAAAATGTTTGGCCTTCTATGAATTTCAAAAACATTAAAAAATATTTTATTAACACTTATCCTACAAGCACTAACAAGCATTTAAAAATCTGGAGATGAAGCCTATACCAAGAGAAAACACAGACTACATCTTTACCATATAGTCAAAAATCAAACCTGTGACTCAGGTAGCATTTTATATTTAGATAGAAAAGTTCATAGATGGTATTCACTATGCTTAATAGGTGACTGATAGACCTTTTTTTTTCTAAAGCAAATTCCATGGCTTCCCATATAGTTAATAGAGATGATAAGTGTCTCTGAAGGCTTCTAAAAGGAAATACAGGCTATGTTGGTTAGCTACCATGTTAGGCAGTTTAGATCCAATCTTTACATGATTTTCCAAAAGGAAAATAATTTCATATCTCTTTCCTTACAAAATCATGTCTCTACTTATACCTGTATTGTGTTTGGAGAGAACTGAACTGATAGAAGATCACATTACACAGTAAATGTAGCTTGTAAGAAATTGGTATAATTCAGAGAAAAAAAGATCTGTTTACAAGTAATCTTTTCAAATAGTATATGTTGTGGAGAATGGATTTAAAACTCTCAGGAATACCATATCAGAGCCACATTATAACTAGTGTCTGTCCCACAGCAGACACCCCAGAAACAGAACACAGAGACATAGAACATGGCTTCACATAAGCATCACACTAACATTACTAGACAGTCTAAACCCCAAAACTAAAAAAAAAAAAAAAAAATACATTTTTTTTCAGACTTACCAGCTTTGGATTTACCTACCTTAGTCATCTTTGCACAATACACAAATCTCACTGTATATGTGTCCCAAAAATGTAGTAAGGGGAGGATGAATTACTAAAGCAAATTTCCTTAACTGTGACTTGTGTGATTAGGAAGTCAAGATGAACATCCCTTAGGATAAAATTCACTCACAGTGGGGGAGAAATACTTGCTATATTGAAAGACAGGACATCTGAAGTAATGTCTTCTTAAAATCTTCCTAGGGTGCCTCTCTGCACCTTAGGATGGGAGGAAGGGAAATTGCAAGTTAAAATACTTTTGATTTATTATTAGAGGTTTTTTTTGTTGCTGTTTTTCTAGAAAGCTCTGTGAAATTATCGTTTTGTTCTTAGACATCTGTATCACAGGGATCAAGACTATAATAGCAATATCTACATGCAACCACAGTGCGACAAATAAAAACCAGAAATGACTACAGATCCCAAGGGTATGTCTTCATTTGTAAATAAAATGGTCCAGGAACTACTCTCTGGTTCTAATGACACATTTCCCATACATACAGTTGAATGTATGTCAGAGAGGTGATTTGAGATACCCAGCATGGCTTCACTAGGGTGTTGTGGTTTAAACCCAGCTGGTAACTCAGAACCATGCAGCCATACACACATTCCCCCAACTTCTTCCTCCACCTGCTCCCAGAAGGATGGGTAGGAGAACAGAAAGAATGTAACATCCATAGACTGAGACAAGAACAGTCCATTAACTAACACACACTACAAAATTACTACTGGTGCCACCAATAATAATAATGATAAGGGAAATAAAAAGGGGAGAGAATACAGTTGCTCATCACCCTTCAACAAATACGCTGTCTGCCCTAGCAGCTATCTGTGCCTTCCAGGTAACTTCCCCCAGTTTATATACTGGGCACGATGTGCTGTGATATGGAATATCCATTTGGCTAGTTTGGGTCAGGTATCCTGTCTCTGCTTCATAGAATCATAGTATCATAGCATTAGTTAGGGTTGGAAAGGACCTTAAGATCATCCAGTTTCAACCCCCTGCCATAAGCAGGGACACCTCACACTAAACTATGTCACCCAAGGCTTTGTCCAACCTGGCCTTGAACACCACCAAGGATGGAGCACTCACAACTTCCCTGGCCAACCCATTCTAGTGCCTCGCCACCCTAACAGGAAAGAATTTCTTCCTTATATCCAATTTAAACTTCCCCTGTTTAAGTTTTAATCCATTATTCCTTGTCCTGTCACTGCAGTCCCTAATGAGGCATCTCTCCCCAGCATCCTTATAAGCCCCCTTCAGATACTGCAAGGCTGCTATGAGGTCTTCATACAGTCTTCCTCTTGGCTTCCTGTGCTCATCCTCACTGTCAAAGCATGACACTAAAGGTCCTTGATCAGAGTAAATATTACTTAGCAACAACTAAAACCATTGTTGTGTTATCAGTGTTGTTCCAAAGCTAAAGTCAAAAACACAGCACTGCACAAGCTACTAAGAATAAGAAAAAATGACTGCTACAGCTGAACGCAGGGCAAGTCATCTATCTGGACTTCTGTGAGACCTTTGACACAGTCCTCTACTACATCCTTCTCCCTAAATTGGAGAGATAAGGATTTGATGGATGGGTGGTTCAGTGGATGAGGAATTAGTTGGATAGCTGCATCCAGAGGGTAGTGGTCAGTGTAGCAGTGTTAAGATGGAAATTGGTAACAAGTGGTGTCCCTCAGTGGTCCATATAGGAACCAGTACTGTTCACCCAGTACTATTTAATATGTTTATCAATGACATAAAGCAACTGAGTGCATCCTGATCAAGCTATATTTGTGAAGACACAAAGCTGAGTAGTGTGATTGACATGCCTGAAGAGTGGAATGCCATCCAGAGATCCTTGGACAACCTCAAGAAGCGCGCTTATGCAAAACTCATGAAGTTCAAGACCAAGTGCACTTAAGTCAGGACCACCCCCGGTATCCACAGAGGTGAGGGATAAAGGGATTTGAAGTAGCCATGAGGAGAAGGGCTTGGGGG
Source organism: Agapornis roseicollis (assembly GCA_002631895.1). Taxonomy (NCBI): domain Eukaryota; kingdom Metazoa; phylum Chordata; class Aves; order Psittaciformes; family Psittacidae; genus Agapornis; species Agapornis roseicollis. Next base: position 18,563 of record NDXB01002398.1, on the reverse strand, counting down.
CACTGGTGGAGGAAAAGCTGGACATGAGCTGACAATTTGTGCTTGCATCCCAGAAAACCTACTGTATTCTGGGCTGCATTATGAAATGCTGTACTCATCTCCCCAGATGAGGCTGTAGACCTTTGAACCTCAAGTGGCAGCAGAGAGGTGATCATATCAACAGCTGAAAAAAACGCCTAGTTACTAGGAATAGCATATATAAAAATTACAACTATCTTATTTTTATTGAGAATTTTTTCTGTAATAGTTTTATAGTCTCTATTTTCTTTTTATCTTTTGCTACAGTAATTAGACCTGGACTAATAATAATTCTTTGATTAGACTGTTAAGATTTAAATTAACTAATCTTTGTTTTAAATATAAGGTATTTTCTTTCTTGCTCATAAGGTTTTGAGTACAACACTAGCAATTAAATGATGAGGCAATGATGACCAGTGCTCATTCCATGCCCTTGATATGTCCCATTTACTAGCTAAGTTGTCTGAAAGGCCAGGCTAGTTCATCCTACTATGTTTTGGCACCTGAAATCTGGAAATCCGAGGTCAAGCCTCCTTGCTCCATCACCTAGGGCATGAAAGTCATTAGGGTTTGAGCACAGACAGACATAGTTGTACCCTCATGGGCATTTCACTTCTGCAGTAGTTAAATACTTTGGAATGCAACAGCAACTGGATATCTCCAGGTCCTGGTCTGCTAGCCAAATCAATCTTCTTGACACCTGAGAACCTAGAAATACTGTTAATCTTCAGTGTTGGGACAAAACCTATGCAATAGGATATATGAAATTACCAAGAAGCTGCAGAGTTTAAAGAGTGCTGTACAGAGATGATTCAGGTATAAAAGTAGTAAGGAACTATTAAGGAACAATTAGCAACCACTACAGGTAGAGAGATGAAAATAATGATGTCATGCACATGGTGAGCACAAGAACACTTAAAGGCACCTACTATTTATAACCCCTCATTGCAAGGAGAGGTTTCTTGGTGTTTTGTTGTTTTACTTGTTGTTTACTGGTAACCCACATGTCTACAACTCCATGCTCTCAAGAATGGAAGGTTGACAGGTTTTTTCAGTATGACTAGAACAATAAATTTACCAGTGGGATTCTCAGACATAATTGGATAGGTCTCACAGAAATTATTCAAAACAAACCAGCTGGAGGGAGTCAATAGGAACAGGAAATTTGAGCCTGAGTTGTTAGATAAAGCTTTGTGCAGCTGAAAGTCTAATAAAGAGTGTGACATTACAATCAATCCTAAATATACTGCTCTGTGTACTATTAAAAGGTTTTATATGTCTTATAAGTACAATGTTATTTTATGATTCAAGCAAAGTGGAATGAACTTAAGCCACACTGCATACTGCAATGTGGTCCCCATTCTGTTGGGAGTCATCTGGAACTACTGCACAATAAAATATAGTTAGAAATGTGGAGGAGATTTTACCATAAATTCTGTTATTATGCTTTTCTAAGTTATGAATAAAGTCAAACACACAATTTTTTTTAATCACTTCAATAAGATTAAAAAGTTGTATTTATTGTGAGCAAGCAAATACAAAAAGAAATGATGAAATGAGGCGCTGAACAGGGGCATTTTTAACACAGAATGCTTTGAGCAAAAATAGAATATCAAGTCTTTCATAAGTTCTTCATGTGTGGTTATTATCTCATAAAGCACAGAAAAGAATGGGTCAGGAGCAGAAGTCTGAGCATCTTTTAAACCTTAGTCACAGGTTGAGTCAGATTCATGTCCTGAAAGTAATACTTTCCCGATTAGAGTCTGAAAGGTGCTATATAATGGAATATAACTGAGGTCATTGCTATCCACTTTCAGAGCAATGTGATTGACACTGGCATTGTAAGCTTTCTTTAATTACAAAATTGCAGTCTCAGAGAGCAAGCCTNGACATCTGAAGATCATCCAGTGCAACCCCTGTGCTAAAGCATATTCACCCAGAGCAAGTTGCACAGGCATGTTTTGAATATCTCCAGAGAAGGAGACACCACAGCCTCTCTAGGAAGCCTGTTCCAGTGCTTTTCCACCCTCAAAATAAAAAAAAAAAAAAAAAAAAAAAAATAAAAAAAAAAAATTATTAGTTAATTCCACAGGAGAAACCAGGCTAGAATGCAAGAGACCATAAAGACTAAGAAATTGGTCTACATAGGGAAAATAAGACATATCAAGAATGAATAAGGAGTCAGATGAGAGAAAAAAAGAAACAGAGGTGTATTTGAAACTTCAGACACCCCTATGCTAAGCTTACATCATCCTTAGTGTCTGAACATTTAAATATCAAATTTGCTGCCAGTTTAACTGTATTACCACCCCATCAACCTGCATTAACACTACTGGGTCTTATGTACATTTTTTTATATAAGCAGGCAATTCTGTGAGGCCAGTGCTTTTCAGCCATCCAGAAAAAACATTCCTGTGCCTTACCTGTGGCCACTGAAGCAGATTTGACTTGTGTGGTTTGCAGGTTTGCTTTAGCATCCTTCAGTGATGAAGGGCAGGGCTGCCCAGAGCTAGGGTACCACCAAAGCATAAGCTTCTCAAAACTGATTTTTCCTTTTTCCATTTCTTGACCATCTTTTTAACTTCCTATTCTCCTTTTCTCCAACCGTGTCACTTCCAAATAATCTTGATCCTCCTGTTCAGCTAGTTTAACCTCAAGGGCAAAGTCAGAGACCTAGTCAGCTGCCTGCAGCCCTAGCTTTACTTCTTCCATACCAGGCTAACAGTGAGATGAACATCAAAGCATAAAAAAATTTTTGCAAATTATATGTGTTACTATCCCAAATTCAGCAGAACACATGTGCTTACCTGGTGAGGTGCTGCACCATATTAGAGACTCTCTATACATGAATGACTTCATGGCACAGGGCTGCAGTCTACAAAGCTGTCTGTTTGGGTCCTGAAAACCTCAGTACAATTTTCTATCTGTGCTAATTAGTTCTGCTTCACAGAGACCACATTGTTCATAGCCCCACAGCTAGATCAGTCAGGTCTGGGACCATACATTGCACACATGGAAAGACCTCTTTCTATGGAAAAAAGATTAAGATGTTGTTATGAAGGGTGAATGAGAATTAAAACAGGTATTTCCTTAAAACTCTTGGAATAAATGCAGCCAGCCAAGTTGTTACCAACTTTGTGGGAAAGAGGAAGAAAGGGAAGATAAATAAAGAGGAAAATTACCAGTAAACTTAGTAGCAGAAATCCCCCCACCCAGAAATAGTGCTTTAAAATTTTAACATATACATGAATACATAATAGACAACCTCCCTTTAAGAACATGATTAGTTTTTCTTATATTTATGGTTAAACATACTTAAATGGTTGTATTTTTTTTTTACAACATTGGAGATAGTCTGGATTCAAATGGGAAATCATAAATCAAGTGAAGAGTTTTCTCTCTGTCCTGCAAGTCCAAGTACACTACTACTACAGTCAGATCTCAGCATGGATAAAAGTGAAAAAACTGAGCCCTAATACAGATGTGAAAGAAATGGGAAAAGTGGCAAATGGTTTTGAAATTTTTGTTTATAAGTAAAAAAAACCCACATCCTTCTAAGCCTAAGTATAGGTGAAAGTGATTTATTATCAAGTAAGCTGACTCCAGAAAAGCACTAGTTCCAGATAACATTACACATTAGCTGCATGTAAATGTGTTTATAGGAACTACTCCATTAGTTATAATGAACCAATCAGGAGGTGTACAAAAGTAAATAAACAAAAAACCCTCAAGAATGTGACACTTCATAGCTCCCAGAAAGAAACACTCTGAAAAGTAGTCGAAAGAGACACATATTTTCCCTTTTCAGTGGGATTCTTGAAAATTAAAATATATGCTCTTTGATTTCATATAGTTAGAGATAATACTAGAAGACCTAATGGTCACTTTTGGCCTTAAATTCTGTCTGTGACAAAAGGTAAAAACAATGTTACTTGTCAAGTTTAGGGGGAATAATAGTCTTCCAGATGACTGAGGGGAGAGAAAATCATTGACCATAAATCCCAGGCAAAATAAAAATTTCTATCCATCAGGTTGCACATGCAAAAATAGCTTGTTACTCCTTGGGAAGGTCTGATTCACGGTTTCTGATCTATATGCACAAATGAGAAGAGGTTTGAGAACAAAAGCAAATCTGTAAACACTTGACACAAACCCATAGACAGATTCTTATGAAATTAAGAAATTAACAGCTTGGGAAAGTGGAAACAGAGGGGACTGAAGAAAATAGATGGACAAGTATATTTTTTGTTGCTGAGAGTGGGTAAATTAGATGGAAAGTCAGATATGATGATTGTTATTAACAAAGAGCTTGGTATACATGTTTTACCACTTTAATTTTTTGCACCACCTACTAAGTAGGACTGCTGAGGTGCACTACACTAGTGTGAAAAATGAGTACCCTTTTTTATTTGATGGGTATGAGTAACACCTCCCAAACTGGCAAAAAGCACCCATTCATGTTCTAAAAGTGAAAACTGTTCAAAAGCAGCCCAACTCCCAGAGTTTTAATTTTCATGTATAAGGGAGCGAGAATTGGAGCATCTGGCAGAAAAGCTTATATACCACCTTTGCTCAGCCCTAAGCAAATTAAAACAATTGAGTTAGAAAGTCCACAGATGGAAAAAGGGGCTACAGCAATGATATTCGCTTAAATATAGCCAAGTTGCTTGGGTGCCCCACATAGTATAAATTGCTGAAGCACTCAAGTACTTAACTAGTTACAGTATGTGAAATTGGGTTTAATTTGACAATGCTGTAGCTCAGCATTGTTTGCCTTGCAATTATATACATTGATTAGACTTCGAACATAATGAGCACTTGCCTGAAGGGCTCTGACAAGAAAAGCAATATTTTAGGAATTCAGGGCTGCAGGGTTGAAAAGCAGAAACTTTGCTTGGCTACAGTCTCAAAGCAGGGCATTTTAATAAGTTGAAAGTCCTGTGGTTAGAAGATGCAAGGTTTTGTTATAACACTTGGTTCCATATAAGTAATACAAATGTTATTTTTATTCTACATGCACATTAGACACATAATCCTCATTTCTGTTAAAACGACCCAGGTAGTAAACACTACAAAAGTATCTTGGGTTAATATGCACAAGATGGAAATTAAGTTACACGATAGCATACATTACAATAAAAACTACTGAAGTGTGTAATTAGTGTTACTATGCTGTATGTTACGGTATATATTGCTCAGTGTAGCCACAGCGGTAACCATCTTAGTGTCGCTGTCTTAATTATAGCAGTTTTATTGTTATTATTATTGTCAGTCTTTAAGCTTTTACTAAATCCAAAGCTCAAATCCAGCAAAGCACAGACGCATGTGCTTAATTTTAAGCAGGTGCATAATCCCATGGAAGCTAGTAGAATTAAAAACCTTAAAAATACACCTTTTGGAATGAATGGGATTAGTTACACATCTCAAAGTAATGATAGGCACACCAGGTATTTGTATTACGTTCAACAGCAGTAGCAATTCAGTGAAGATTCAATGCCTGAGCCTCTTGTTGACTACAGGTGATTTAATTTCTATTCAAGCAGTCCTAACACATTATCTATAGTCACCACATCTCCAGTGTCTTTAGAACAAGGCTGAAAAAGAAATACACCCGGTGCTGTCAACTGGAGAATCCAAATCTGAAGCCTTTTAGGTGGGTAACAGACTGTCTCTATTTTTTATTTTAGCTATTTACGGTATACTTATTTGACTATTTCTTCTGCTCTTCTCCAAATTCCTAACAAACACCAGCTATTTGTTGTCTTCCAATGTTTTTACTCAAATGAATTCAGATCAGTCGATCTCTGCTAAGATCTGGGGTCATGGTTGCAGGATTCATGTAGATATAGATGCAGGGCTAGAATCACAAATGGATATAGGTACACAAATCTAAAATTTCAAATATCAAAAATGCTTTATCTGATGCTTACCTATAAGGGTCCCAAATGTTCCTAAGTTTTCCAAACTAAAAATAATGTATTCTGCCTGGTCATAATAGAGGAGGTTTAGATTTGATACAAAGGAAAAATTCTTTACCGCTAGGGTGGTGAGGCACTGGAATGGGTTGCCCGGGGAGGTTGTGAATGCTCCATCCCTGGCAGTGTTCAAGACTAGGTTGGACAAAGCCTTGCATGGCATGGTTTAGTGTGAGGTGTCCCTGCTTATGGCACGGGGGTTGGAAGTAGATGATCTTAAGGTCCTTTCCAACCCTACCTCTTCTATGATTCTATGATAACTGGAAATCAATATGATTCATAAGACATAGTTCAGCTATGAAGAAGAGATCTTTCCATATTCTATAGATTAAATCAAAAAATTAAGTTTGTTTTTTTTTTTTTTT
>NDXB01002398.1:0-12032 GCA_002631895.1 Agapornis roseicollis | reverse complement strand
CCATATTTTATAAATTAAATAAAAAAATTAAGTTTTTTTTTTTTTTTTTTTGTTTGGTGATACATGTGAGATCTCCCCATGTTGATGTAAAAATCCTTTAGAAACAGTATTTCTCCAATTTTTTTACCCTACCTATTGGTGTGGTGGGAGCAACACCCCAGGAGAGCCCCCGTACCTGGGTATTTCGGTCTGGACAGGACTAGTCAGCACTGCCTGAGCAGTAGTTCAGGTTGTTAGTAGGACTGATGATGAGAAAGGCAGCCTTTCCTTTGACTTTGCCTCTCATTGGCTGCACAATTAACAAATAACTATATGCCTAGAGAAAATGACCACTTTTCTCTAAGAATAGCGCCTGAGAGAAATGTCTGCATGTTCTCTGAAGCTTTTTCTGGAGGAGGGAGGATAACTTCTCATCCTAAATCTCTGAACGAATAAAGTGAAGTTTTCAGAATTTCTTCTTAGTGTTTTACCTCCTTTTATCCTGGTTCCCATTAGTTTTCCTTTTATTTATGTTCTTATCATATAAATATAATGATTAATATATATATTTTGTTGAAGATATATAGCTTTATATATAGTTTATGGATTTATTTATAGTTTATAGCTGTATAACTGCTGAACTCTTTTAATAAGTGAGTCTACACCATGTGAATGCAAAGTGCAATAGTTTTGTTATTATAAATATAATGATATCAGTATAGTGTCTGTATCAAAATTTGTTCTGTAGAGAGCAAATTCTGGAAGCATCAATCACATATGCTTTTTTCTTGCAAGTATATATAGCCCAAGAAGAGGAGGTGGATTATATAAACAGTATAGGCAGCTACTACATTTCATCTTGCATGTATTTACTGCATGAATAATACATAACATTCACAAAAGGAAAGTAGCAATTTAAAAATTCAGCTGACCACAAGTTGGGCCTATTTTATTAGAGAATTGAAATTGTCTGTGATCTTTTAACTGAATAAGTGGATCCATAACCTCCTCAGATCTAATCTTAAATATAAACTCACTTATAATATCCCCGGGGTAGAGCAACAGTTTTTTATGGAAAGAAAGTAATGAATTTTCTTGTAAGAGAAAACGGGGAACTAGAGTTTTGTGAAGATTAAATGGCATGTAGCTACAAGAAAGTGTCTATATTCTTATAATACACTAAGAAGTGTAAGAAATAGACCAGTTCATCTAAGAAGACAATGAGTCTATTATACAATGTCATTCTAAAATGTGAGTGTCAGCTCATTTCGTGAGGACAAGGAATTGAAAGTTCACAGGAATGATATGTGAATAAAAATCTGTTAGCTGTTGAGAAAAACAAAATGTCATTTTCCACATAGAGTTTTCCAACACCCAGTGAATCGAAAGGAGAATGGGTTATTTCAAGAAATGCTCTACAAAAAAATTGGGGCCCAGCCTACCAAATGCTGAGTATTAAAAAACCAGGAAGATCTGAAAATGATTGCCAGTAGAAAACAGCAATATTTTCATACTTGTTTCAAAGGTTAACTGCTCGAATTGTGGACAAGATTGTCAGCACTGTGAACTCACATAACTTTTAACTTCTGTATTGGCTGAATATTTTTTAACTGTATGAACTCTATTAAATGGCATTGCTTCTCTTGAATTGTTTCACAAATAGCTAGCTCTAAATTAAATGTGCGGGTGGGTGCTATACCCATTTTTAAGCACACAGTTGACAATTACTTTATCATCTCTATGTTAAATATCAACATTACTGACAGATGGGTAAGTTAAGTAAATAAGACGAGAACTTGAACTTTTTGAAATTCAACAAAAGCCAGTTCAGTGTTCTGCACCTGGGAAAGAATAACCCCATGCACCTGTACAGGTTGAAGGCTGACCTGATGGAAAGTAGCTCTGTGGGGTGCACTAGCCACTAAGTTACTTGATTTAGTAGAGCAGCACTGTTTCAAAACTATTCTGTCTTCATTTTTTCTTTGTGGCTTCTTGATCTTGAGGGTATGAAATTTGCAGGGCTCTGAAGAGTCTGGTTTTTTAAAAACTTCAGATTTATTTTCTGACACAACAGCTGCTAAAACCTCTGTACCTTTGGAAAACACTGATTTTCCAGAATTCCCCTAAGTCAAGGCTAAATTAAGAGGCGTGAACTTTGGGATTGATAACAATTATTTTCAGTTGCTGAAACTCTCACTCAGAGAGAGCATTGGTGTACATTTCTTTGGCACTTGAAAGCAAAGAGCCAGCACCTGAGGAGATACTGCCTCCTCAGGTTCCTATTTTCCAATTTTCCTCTTGTTTCTATTTTGGTTAGGGATAAACAGCACCACCACTACTACTGTTAGTAGATGTCCTGATTTCAGCTGTAACAGTTATTTAATATATATAATACAGGTGGTGTATTGTAGGTATAAATTATCTTATACTTTAATAATTAAACTGTTATCTTAAACCACAGACTTCAAATTCTTTTGAAAAAATGCTTACAGCAAATTTGCTTTGACACACCCAAGACAGATCTATCATTATCTCAATCCTTCAAGCTCCATGTTGGGTACAAAAAAGGATTGTCCTGGTTTCAGTCAGCTGGTAACTCAACGCCATGCAGCTATTCACTCACTGCTCCCGCTTCCCCTCCGCTTTAGGCAGGACAGGGAGGAGAATCAAAAGAATATAAATCCCATGGGTTGAGATAAGAACAGTCCGGTAACTAAGGTACAAAACAAACCTACTACTAGTACCACAGATAATCATAATGATAAGAGGGAAATAACAAGGGGAGAGAATATAAAACTAAAAGGGGAAAAGGAAAATAAAACAATAAACACAAGTGATGCACAATACAATTGTTCACCACCTGCTGACTAATACCCAGCCTAACCCAAGAAGAGATCTGCCCTTTCAGGTACCCCACCCCAGTCTGTAACCTAGGCATGATGTGCTGTGGTATGGAATAGCCCTTCAGCTAGTTCAAGTCAGGTGTCCTGCCTCTGCTTCATCCCAGCTTATTGTGCCTTTCCTCACTGGCAGAGCATGAGACTGAAAAAGTCCTTGATCAGGATAAATGCTACCTAGCAACAACTAAAATTTCAGTGTGTTATCAGCTTTGTTCTAAGACTAAAGCCAAAACATAGAACTGCACAAGGAACTAGGGAGGAAAAAAAACGTAACTGTTACAGCTGAAACCAGGACAGTGGTACACACACAAAGCTCAAGAATCCTTGCACCATCTTGTAAACACTGATATTTAAATCTATTTGCTTTTTTAATTTATTCACATATCACATTATAGTTGGTGTTTCAGAGGATAACTTTTCCACATGCAGTCTTTGTGTGTGCAGTGACTTACATGTACTGTGGAGCGTCACTTTAAGTCTCTTAGCTTTGCAGGATTAATGTTCTTTTCTGGAAAACGGAGTTAGCAATAATAATAATCTTGACATACCTCATCTGTAAATGAACATGTGGTATACATGTTAAACAACCTTATTACTCCAGGTTCTTTAACAGGCACCAGCCCTTTCTTTGATACCATCAGACATATTTTCAGCTTCAACAGTTTTCCCTCTATTTCCAAGGCAACAGGAATTTCTGTTCAGTAGTGTAGATTTTTGCCACGGTTGTGAGATATTAGGGATTGAAAAACTTCATATTGTGGAAAATTTAGATTTTTCTGTAAATGTAGTCTAATACTCAGCTCATGATTCAAGGATACAGTTTGAGGTGACACAGTTCAAGGCAAGGAGTCAGAACCTTCTAATATACAGAAATCCTTAGGAACCAAGCCCATAATAACACATTTGCAACTCTGACCCAGCACACTATGGTGGATTTGAGTCTCAGTATCTACTATGGTAGCAGACAAATGTAACACCTGCATTAAGACTTAAGAGCTTTTCTCCAAGCCTTTCAATAATGTCATTATGATAATTTGTCATTACATATAGAAAAAAATCCCACTAGCCACTCATTGAATTGTATGGCCAAGGCATGTGAATTACATGAACTATGTCCTGCCTGCCAGAAGTATGGCAAACTGACATTTTCAGGACTAACTTATGTAAAACATCCTATGCACATATAAGCATAAGTATAATTAAACACTGCAAATAATTTGACTTCCATTGTTTATCTGTCATTAATGTTAAGCATGTCACTGTATTGTTACCTGGCATTTGAGGCAGAAGATCACATCGGAAGAATGGTTACAATAGAATAAAAGAGCAGTTCAGAACAAACAATTCTGTTACTTTACATAACCCAGGTACAGCGAAGACTGTGCTGTTCAATAAGGAAGTTACAGTTTCAGCTCAGAAAGCCAACCGTATCCTGGGCTGCATCAAAAGGAGCGTGACCAGAAGGTCAAAGGAGGTGATCCTGCCCCTCTACTCTGCTCTTGTGAGACCTCACCTGCAGTATTGTGTGCAGTTGTGGTGTCCTCAACATAAAAAGGACATGGAGCTGTTGGAACAAGTCCAGAGGAGGGCCACAAAGTTGATCAGGGGACTGGAGCATCTCCCATATGAAGACAGGCTGGGAAAGTTGGGGCTGTTGAGCTTTGGGAAGAGAAGGCTGACCTTGGGAAGAGAAGTGGAGACCCCATAGCAATTTTCCAGTATCTAAAGGGGGCCTATAGATATGCTGGGGAGGGACTCTTCATTAGGGACTGTAGTGATAGTACAAGGGGTAATGCTTTAAAACTTAAAACAGGAGACATTTAGATTGGATATAAGGAAGAAGTTTTTTACTATAAGGGTGGTGAGGCACTGGAACGGGTTGCCCAGGGAAGATGTGATTGCTTCACCCCTGGCAGAGTTTAGGGTCAGGTTAGACAGAGCCTTGGGTGACATGGTTTAGTTGGAGTTGTCCCCGGCCATGGCAGGGGGGTTAGAAGTAGATGATCTTAAGGTCTTTTCCAACCCTAACTATTCTATGATTCTACGATTCTACGATTCTATGAATGTATTTGCTTTTTTCAGGGTTCTTCGAGGTTTTTGTCTGATGTTCACTGAAACAAAACCAGATTTTTCCACTTTCTTGGTCTCTTTTTTTTTGGTATAAGATCAAACTCTAAATGAAGGAAAAAGATGTTACATGGTTGTAAGAATGTACCTGGAGAGTCAGTGGATAAATGATAGCTGGAGAACAACTATTAAACCAGAGCAAATTTTGACATGTGCTAAGTAGGCTTATTGGTGTTCATCTCTCAAAGAAAAGGCTAGCTTCTGGACAAAAAATCTGCTAAATTAGGCTATTTTATGTGTAAAAAGTCTATTTTATTGTGGATGGGGTTGACCTCCATAATTTTGCCATCTCTAGATGCAGATACCATTGTTTGAGCTAGCCAAGCTGCCCTCCTTTTCCAACCAGTGGAGGTAAATGAGTACATCCATTTCTCACACCCATTACAGTGGGAACTGCCTCTCCAGTGCTGAATCCATATCTATATATAGACTCTATCTATAACAGCAGATTAGGGTGACTACTTCAGGTGTAGAAATCAATTATACAAATGGAACTTCCTAGCTATGAACAAATGCCTAATACCGCAATTCTCTATACTGAAACCAAACACTTGAGAGGTAAGATTAATTATCTTTACTAATAGATCTTTGCATTCCTCTTTAAAATCTGAGGCTTTTTTCTAGGTGTTTTCAAATTCAAGTTCCAGACATAGGTTCCTTGTAGAAAATATAACACTACATGAGGATGTGTTTGAAACAATTTTTTTACAGAAGGAATCACTGAATGCAGCAATTTTATTTGTTTTTCCTTCAACCTCAGGCACAATGTTATGTTGCCTACATGCAAGCTACACAGATTTATCAGATGTAATTTTCAAGATAAAATTGCAAATGTAGCTAACTAAATAAACAGTCTTCTTTGAAGTGGTGGTAAGTACCCAAAGTTCCTATCAGTATTGATAGTTGTTACAAATGCTCTATACGTTTATGGAGCTTGCTTTTCTATCAGTGTCAAACTTCAAAAGCCATCATCAAAATAATTATTGATTTGGTATGCATTGACCTTTAGATGTGTAGCTTACGATAACTTGAAAAATATAATTTTCAGGTAATGTGTAAAAATCCATTTTTTCCTCATTGTAACTTGGAAATTTTTTACAGTAGTAAGAGCTTTATTGTGGCATTCACTATGGCAGCTGAAGGATGTAAACATGTAATTGCATAAGATTATTCATGACCTCGTGTGCTCAGAGCTTATGGTTTTACATCTCTTGTGAGATGTACAGGCAGCAATAGAAGTGCACAGTATATGCATGTCTTTAAAAGTAGCAGAGTATGATGGCAGCTGTCGCAATTCATAGTGAAAGAAACAGCAAATAAACTGGCTAGCAGCTGCTTTGTGTAATGTTAATTATGTTATTTCAGATAAGAGGAGTAAAATACTCACTATAGCATGTGGGGAAGTGTTCAAATCCTGTGCTACAATGGAGTGGTGAAAATGTGGTAGGGAATAATATTTTCCTTGTTCAAGCTGTTTATATTTGAAATTCAAGTCCATTGATGACTGCCTTTAGGTCTCAGTTCCTAATTAGTGTCAAATTTTTCATTCACATTTTTCTGAGGGTAAAACATAATAATTTTCAGAGAATCATTTGAAAACCAATTTTTTAAATGTATCACCTTCCTAGCCTTCAGCAGAACCCCATCATGCTTTCCACCTTTAAGCAGAATTTTTAAATCCAAGTAAAAATATTTTTTTGTCATTAAATATTCTCTTTTTTTTCTGACAGTGGACTACAGATCAATATGAGCTATTTACACAAAGGGCAACTTTCTTATGTTGGAGGTAACAGAAGCAAAATTCTGTTCATTACTGAAAATTTAGCCATGGTTGTTTTAACAAATAGTTTGTGCCTTTTAAGTTCAGGCTCAGAATCTATAACAGAGACATGCCACTTCCCTCCCCCCTCCCTCCCCCCGCTTCTCATTTAATAAAATGTTACAGTTCAGTTCAGAAGTGTCATTTTAATATTTCCACCCACTCTTGTTCAGTTTGGCTGCTATGGAAGAAGGAAAAGGTGTTGTGCATTCCTAAATAGGCATTGGTAAGCAGATGGACTTGAGGTAAAAAATTCTGGGTGAGAGAAATCAGGAGTGTTTCATTTCAATGCCTGCTCTATTGGCAATGCAAACTCTGGTTCTGCTCAGACATGCAGATTCCAAGAGGTGTGGAATGGAAGAATGGAGAATGGGAGATCTCAGAAGTTTCTGTGAAGTTTTAGAAATGAGTGAAAAATATGATGTATTGTGAAAAATGTGGAAGGTGTGAAAAAAAAAAAACAACAAAAAACCCAAACCAAATCAGAGAGCAAAATCTCAAGAGCATAATTTTGCAGTTACAAATCTGACTGCACATGCAAACTCACTGTCTCCTTACTGTGCATATACTCCTAAATTTCCAAAGGCAGCTATCAAGATAAGGAATGTTCCAGGTCTAAAGCTGCCAGTGTGGTTCAACACATTTAATCAGATCTGCGCCCTGTGTCTCATTTCTTCCTCCCTACGCACCATCTCCCTTGCAAGATGTTCTCAGCTTGTTAACTGGTAACAGAGTACTAAAGACTTGTTTTTAATAAATATTTTTAGTACATTATTGCCTAAAGATCCAGATCAGATTCTGATTTTGCTGAGTTTGTAGAACAAAACAGAGAGACAGTCAATGACTAAATCAACTTCTTGGGATACGGGACTGTGGGGTTTGTATAGAACTGGAAGTATATTTCAAACCTTCACCTTCCTGAGCAAGAAAATGTCCGTTGCAAATTAGGGTCAGTCATGAATACTGTAATTACACAGAAGCAACATACTAGGAAGCTAGGATACTGGACCTAATCCAGAAAGTCATAGATTCTGTTCTGTCCCTATTCCTGTACCTTCACCACTATGTACACAATGAAGAGTGTAGCCTCCTGAACCTGGTTTTGCAAGGCCAAATTTCTAGTAAATTAAGAGAAAACAGGATAATGTTTTACCTTCCTCTACAGAAACGTGTTTCATGAATCAGGAATGAAGTTGATTCTTTTGTGATTGAGACTTTGGGGCCTGATTACTTCAAATCATCTGAAAGAATCACAGGGAAGAGGTGAGGGTGAAGAGAGAAGGAACTGTCCACAGCTCAGCACTGATTCTGTGCAAAACAAGAGTAAACTGATGGGGCTGCACTTGTTTCATCAGTGTTGTATATTTGACAGCTGAACTCCAGGATGAGGTCATGCAGACTATCCTTCTGTTTGCCTACCATGAGGCCTGTGGGAACTAGTCAAAAGTCTTTCCTAAATTTATGGATCAAAGCAGACAACATTATCAAGCAGTGTTTTTATCAGAGACTTTGAGGAGAAGAAAAGCCTAACTGATCCCAGGAAATTAAAGCCACATGCTAGGCAATACATGTCACCTACCTGCTCCTAGATGCATGCTCATAACCTGAGATAAACATTTCTCACCATGCTGCTTTTATTGTTAGATAATATAGATTTCCTATCTTAAAAATATTGCTATCAAGTATCTCATAATGCCTGTGCCATAGCAACCTGTTAGTGTGATTTGCTTTGACAGGAGACAATGGGTATTTTATTGTTTGACCCGTTCTGCTCTGGCAATGTAGGTTATGGGGTTTTTTTCATAGGAGCTGTTTTATTTAATCTTACAGCAGGTGGTATTGAATCTTCACATCATTCTTCCCTCACTAAGGTATGCTTTTAGAGTAAAGAATATAATGAAAATCCAGGATTTCACAGAAAGGCACCCACTTGAGCAGCTCTGCACTATCTTATCTCAGAAAACATCTGTCTCTAAAATGTATGTATTGCAAACAACTCAAGGAAACTTGTTTTTCTTTCACTTGAAAGTAATTATGGATTCCCATAATTAAAGTCATTAAGTTAAATAACAGACTTCAAATGGCTTAAATGGGGCTTAACTCCATTAAAGGCCAATGTCACAACTGCTGAGTGACTGTCACAGTGACCATCCTGAGAATAAGGTGTATAGGAAGGTTCAAGAATCTTTGCATGTTTGGTAATGAGGTTAGTGCAGTTAATATGCAAGGGAGGTGGAAGGAAAATCCTCCCTACCCCAAAAGCATGAACTACTGAAATATGAGCTAAAAGTTGAACCATGTAAAATTAAACTATGCAGTTGTGTCCGTAAGAGGTTTTAATCTTTGGGAATTAGGCACAGAACTGTAACACTCATTCACTAGCAGAATTAACCTGTATATACAAAGGAACTGAGATGAAGTCTATTGTCAGTGCTTGAACTCAATGTATCACTGATGTTCCATTTGTAATATTTGCTTATGTCTGGGACCTCTATGCTGGCAAATCAGAAAGCCTGAGAGCCTCTATTAAGCTGACTGCTTCTTCCAAGCATTTTGAACCTAGCCCAAAGGTTTAGAAGCAGGGTAACTTATGCAACCTACATACAAATGACAAAGCCAGAGCTCTAAAACACTGATCCTCTCTGATGGCAGCGAAAGCAGCTTGTGTAGGAAGGAAATCTAAATTATCAGTTACACTTCAAGTAAGCTTTAAGGAAATAGAGGCTTCCAAAGCTCTTCATCAAAATTGAAGTCAAAGCACCCTGTATAAACTGCTGAGGCAAATTATCTACTATGCCCCAGAGACTGCAGTCTGCATCACTGCAGCCAACATGACAAAGGAAAGTTTTAAGATGAGATATAAAGGAAAACCGTAAAGAATCTTTGTTCATTACGCACTTGTCCGAAGCTGAAAAGGTAGCCAAATATTATTCCTTTGAAACCTAGCAAATTGTGATTGTGAGTAGCTATGGGAAGAGCTGACCCCTTGGTACTGAACAACAGGTAGCAAGAGAAGAGATAAGTCAAGTAAGTTCCCTAGAGTCTTAGCTTAACACTTGTTTGAATGTTTGAAGCTATGTTTGTAGCTATTACAGAAGAGATGCAAAAATACAGTGTAATTGATAGATTCAAAATAGCAAATCAAAAGGGCTACGCTGAGAGTAGTGGTTTAACTTTTAATAATATTCCAACTTTTTGCACTGTAGTGGAGAAGGATTTCCAGATGAATTTTTTTTTTTTTAATATTATTTTTCAGGTTGAATCTGATGGGGCTGCCACAGTCTGAGGATTTTGAAGAAAACCTTATGTATTGGATTACTTTCTTCATAGTACCATTTCTTTAATGTACAATATGAGGATGGAAAAAGAAAGCAAAACCTCAACTCTCTCAGATTTTTCCCTGAGTAGTTTCCCTGTATTCATCATCTGACATGCATGGACCAATCAAGTGAAGGTTCAGCTCCTACAGTTTTTCTCCTGGACTTCTACTCATAATTTTAATGTCTTGATTCAACCTGAATCAATTTAAGATCATTAGGTTTCAGAGTTTCAGTTCAACAGAAAACATTAATAAACAGAAGAATTAATTCCAGCCCAGAGAAGATCAATCAAATCCTCAGCTCAGGAGCTGCTTACACATTACTGTGTCTCATTGCCATTTTCTTGTAGGTCAAAAAGTCATCACCCTGCTACTATGATAATAACCAAGAAAAAAAAAATAGGTAGAATCCCAGTCAATGTGACAAGGTAGGTGCTGTAATTTTGTTTGCAAACAAAGTGTTGAACTCAGCTTCATTACCTCTCATGGTTGGGAAAAGGGAGGGAGAGAAGAAGGAAGGCTGATTTGATTAGTGAGTCACCTAATCTCTGAGAAGATGATTTCATAGAGAAAAACAGTGTGTGTGCATTGATTAAATCTCTTTATGGAAGGGAACAGATTGTGGGAAAGGAGGACACGTTACAGTGGACAGCAAGTATTCCTCTCCCCTCTGCCATGCTCCCTGCCCTGCTCTGCCCTGCCCTCCCCTCCGTGTACTGTAGCCCTCAGATAGAGAAAATCAGCAGTATTTACATGATGCTGGTCAAAATGTAACATTTCATTTGTCCCTGTAAATATGGTCTGAAAAAAAACAGAGTTCATTGTTTCTGGCTGGAAATGCTGTAAGTGCCAGGGTAGGCACGTACAACCTGCAGCTGCCTTTCCTGGAGTCACAGCACCCTGCAAAACAGACTGCCTTGAGTGTTTTCTGCTCACCAGGGCAAAGTGATGCAGTAGTAAAGACAATGCAATAGCTGGTGTTGTTCCCTTAACCACCCATTTCCTTTTGCTTTTGTGTGATGATATAACTTTAAGATTTTGGAGATAACTTACTTCTTATAAATTTGTTCTCCAGAACTCAAGTTTCAGTGTAAGTTGCAATTTCCTTTGCTGACAAACTGAAATATGTTTAAATCACAAAACTATTTTGAAAGCCGTTTCAGACCTCCCAGCTCGCCTAACTTTTGAATATTCAAAGCCAAGTTTCTATGCAAGAAATTAGGGGTATTCTTGCCTTTCTAAAAAGGCATGTACCTTTTAAAAGCAAAAAGTTGGATTAAAGCATAATCCAACTCAAAAAATAATACTGTGAAAAACAAGACCTGGCATAGATATCCTTACTATTATGCCTTATTTTTTATTTATGAGTTAGAACAAGGCATTAGACTTTGGTAAGTAAACTCTTTTGGTATTATTTCCAGAGATACTATTTTGTGTCTATGGAAGCTGACAGTTAGCCAGACCTCGGTACCAGGAAAGTTAATGGAAAAGTTCATACTGAGTGCTATTAAGCAGCACTTAAGAGATGGCCAGGGTATCAGACCCAGCCAGCATGGGTTTATGAAGGGTAGGTCATGTTTGACCAACCTGATTTCCTTTTATGATCAGGTGGCCCACCTGGTGGATGTGGGAAGGGCTGTGGATGTTGTCTATTTGGATTTTGGCAAGGCCTTTGACACTGTCTCCCATAGCATACTCCTGGAAAAACTAGCGGCTCAAAGCTTGGACAGGAGCACTCTTTGCTGGGTCAGGAACTGGCTGGATGGCTGGGACCAGAGAGTGATGGTGAATGGTGCTGAGTCCAGCTGGCGGCCGGTCACCAGTAGTGTCCCTCAGGGGTCTGTGCTGGGACCGGTTTTGTTCCATATTTTTATTGATGACATGGATG
>NDXB01002397.1:0-28418 GCA_002631895.1 Agapornis roseicollis | reverse complement strand
GGGGGCAGGAAGGAGGGGTTGAGTGGGTGAACGTGCTGCCTGCCTGGGTTCAAACTACAACACCGGAGTTGTAGCTTGGTATCACACCCAACAGGCCCAAAGAACTGGGAGAACATGGGAATGGGGAGAGGCGTGTGCCCTGGTGGGAGGAAGAACTCAGCTCCCACTGCAAGTGAGACAAAGCCTCAGACTTCCAAAGGCAGGAATACTCATCCTGAACGCAGCTGTGCTCCACTTGGCTTAGCTGGAACGTGGTCACACGTGGTATTTGTATGGGATCCAAATGCCCAAGCAAAGGAGGCCGATCTGCTTATTTTCAGGGTTTATGAGGGGTGTCACTTGCTGAAGTGTCCAAGGTGACTTCAGCCACAAGTTGCAGCAACCAAGTTATGACACCATAAGGAAACGGGTGTATAATGGAAAAGGTGACAGCAGGTTTGGGCCTTTTTTTAACACACTTTAAACAGTTCTCCACTTGCAGCCCGTGGCAGGGCTTGGAGCTGGAGGAGCTTTAAGGTCCCTTCCAGCACAAACCAGCCTGGGATTCTGTGTAGACCAATAGAAGCTAGGGGGTAAGTGTCCATCATTGCAGAGTCCTGCTTGCATGCAGTAGGAATACAGCAGTGAACACAGCCCCATGTCTCCTGGGCCGAGCCCTGGACGTGGTGTGGGCAACGCAGCCGTGACCCGCTGGCCGACGCGCTCTCTTGGCCGATGCCGGTGCCATGCAGTGTGTGTTCTGTTCACAGCTTCGATGTGGAAAATGGCCCGTCCCCAGGTCGCAGCCCGCTGGACCCGCAGGCCAGCTCCTCATCAGGACTCGTCCTGCACACCACGTTCCCGGGCCACAGCCAGCGCCGGGAGTCGTTCCTGTACCGATCCGACAGCGACTATGACTTGTCACCAAAGACCATGTCCAGGAACTCCTCTCTCCCAAGCGAGCAGTAAGCATACATCCAGCTCACATCATATTTTATGGGAGCGGAGAGCTTTACACGGCCTCCTGTAATCCTCAGGGCTCTGGTAAGAGGAGCCTGTGGGTGGTACTCGCCTTTCACAGCCCGAGTGCCCAAGACGGGTGCTTTTATGGTCTGCCAAGGCATGACTTCCCCCTCCCCACCCACCCTGAAGGTATTCCCCTTCTCTCCATCACTTAGCAGCAGTTTTTCCAGTCCATATCCTCAAATAATAAGAGAAATCTTGCATTTTACCTGTCTTGGTACCAGTTCTTCACATGGGGATTGGGGAGGGGGAATGAAGTGCTTGCAGCTAACTGCAGGGCAGAGACTGCTGTGAGGTCCTTTTGTCTCCATTGGACCTGGAGGCAGGAGAACCCTGTCACTCCAGTCCTTGGCTTGCTCACGCTCCCTTTTTGCCATCATACTCTCAGTGTGTGCTCCCAGAGCCTGGTTAACATCATCTCTGCTCTTTTCTCCATTAGGCTGGGCAAGAGGAATATGACTGTACTCACATTTACAGTATTGCTCTTCTCCATCCTGTTTTCTGTCATGGGCTGTTAACTAGAACTGAGCGGAAAATACAGCAGAGAGCCCAGACAGATGGCTGAGCTTGAGCGGATCAATAGCACAGAGCATGGAGCTTAAAGGAGTGTCCTAGATTTGCAGCCCTTTATTCTGTTCTTTTAAAGTTTCAAGCTTTAAAGTGCCCATTAAGGTATAAAAAGACAGTTCTGGTATGAAAGCCCTACAAGTTCTGCCATGAAGTAGAAATCCAGATCCTAGAACGTCCCTCCCTGTTAGTTAACAATTAGTAAATATTTACCAGAGACCAAGTAATCACTCCCAGTTATGCAAATCCATGTTTTGTGTAAACAGGGGATTGTAACCCTTGCCCAGCTGTGCTGGGGTGGGGGGAGCCCCATCCAGATGTGCCCACCACCCTGGCTGCTCCCAGCTTCACAGCTGCCTGCAGTTCAACAGATCCATTTACTGCATGCAGGGTAAAGGCTCCTGTAGCACTTGGGGAGCTGCCACCTCCCAGGATGAATTCTCCAGTTGAAAGCAGGCTTCCAGTGTCTGAAGGGGACTACAAGGATGCTGGAGAGGGGCTCTTCATTGGGGTCTGTAGCAATAGGACAAAGGGGTGGTGGGTTCAAACTGAAACAGGGGAACTTCAGGTTGGAGATAAGGCAGAAGCTGTTCCCTGTGAGGGTGTTGAGGCGCTGGCACAGGGTGATGGCCCAGAGAAGCTGTGGCTGCCCCATCCCTGACACTGTTCAAGCAATCTGATCTAGCTCCTTTAGGGATGGGGCTCCTTTAGCTTCTGCCTCAGAGCTCAGCTCAGGCTCCCCTGTTGGGGCAGGTTCAAGCCATTCCCCTTGGCCTGGCCCTACAGGCCCTTGTCCCAAGCTCCTCTCCAGTTTTCCTGGAGCCCCTTTAGGCACTGGAAAAATCTTCCATGATGAAAACAGCCGGACAAAACCCAGCGCCTGAATAACATTAAAGTCTGTGACAGAGATCAGCAAATGCCAGGAAATTCAAAGCTGACCTTTCCCTAGACTGTTACAGGGTTTTTTCCACCGCGGTGCAAGCGTGTGCCTTAACTTCTCTATTTCCTGGCTTTTATTGCCCAGTGTTACCAATCCAAACAGGCTCTCCAGCTGGGTTGGTTTGGATGTACACTGCAAATACCTTTCCAATAGGAACAAGATTGTGATGTGGTGTTAAATACGTGCTGTATGGGTTAAAGTTTTGGGGTGAAAACTCACTCTCTATACTTAAAGTGACCTGGTTTGGGTAAATTCACACCAATTCACACATTTCCCTTTCTCCTCAGGCATGGGGACGACCTGATTGTCACACCTTTCGCCCAGGTGAGTCAGAGACCAATTAAACGGATATAAACCCACATTCTTAAGGTCCTTTCCAACCTTAACTCTACTGTAACTCTATGAAAACCTCAGGTGGGGAAGGTAACATCTTTGCTTTCGCCTCTCCCATAGGTGCTGGCCAGCCTACGAAGCGTGAGGAACAACTTCACGCTCCTTACCAACCTACACGGCACCTCCAACAAGTAAGCAAGGGTTTCTTAAGTCCTTTATGGTTATCGCTTAGCAAGCGCCGAGCAGGGACGGCGAGGGCAGCCGGGGAACCGCGGCCGCGGTTCCCCGGCTGCCCTCGCCGTCCCTGCTCGGCCTGCGCTTCCCACTACTGGGCGCCAGGCGGCGCCAGAGCTTAGCCCGCCGCCGCGCATCCTTGAGGATGGAGCGATGGATTTCCACTTGGGAAAGGGATGGGATTGTGTTTCTGGGCACGGTGGGATGTGGGATGTGCGCCACTTTTGGGGGGGGTGTGTCCAGGTGTGTGTTAGGTGCATAATTGCGAGCGGAGGTCGAGATGTGGTGTTGGCCCTGCAAAAGGAGGGAGACGCCAAGCAGGAGGATGTGGGGATGAGGAGGATTCACCCAGGGCTTGGGTCTGAGGGGATGGCCAGAGAACCAGGCTTTGCTGCCTGCAGGCAGGGAGCCCCCCTCATTTCATTTCACACTGTAATTGCACTGAGTGTGGCAGGTGGTGAACATAAGAGGAAGGTGTGTTTTTATACCTGCTCAACAGGAGAAACCAAACAACCTTCTTTTTACACCTGTGTCCAGAACTATCATTTCCTCATAGCTATTTATAATGAGCCAGTCACTGTCATTTTCTAGCCTGTTTTGCCCCAAGACAGCTGTTCTATGTGAAACCAGTATCACTCATTCCTGGTGACGTTGGTTACACACCCATCCATCCATCCATCCATCCATCCCACCCTGGGGCTGCTCATCCAGAGCATCCCGCTCTTTCTTGAAGTGGAAGATGAGGTGAAGAAGTGTACTCCATCGGGATACTATGGTATTGCTTCAGTACTGCACATGGAGATGGCATCACCTGGGTGCCCACTGTGGACTCAGGTTTCCGCCTTCCAGTGCACTCTTGTACGTTACATGGAGCCCAGCACTTTATCCAGGTCTTTTCTCCTCCTGTTGATTTCTCCTTGCAAACTCTGATGGGAAGGAACCGCTGCATTCCAAGATGGAGGTTAAGAGAAAAAGAGATGGCTGAGGTAGATTCCCTTCTTCCAGCTTTTCCAAAGAACTCCAGCATTTTGGCAGTTCCTGATGAGGAATCTGAAATGGGCCGCGGTTGGAAGGAAATGAGGGCATAACCTGTAGGACACACAGGCATCTTGCAGTGTCCTTTTGAAAGCATTCCCAGATTTGACTGAGGTATCAAGTCACTTGCCCAGCCAAAGTAAGAGTTGTGAGATGTTTAAACCATTATACACCAAGCATCCAAGTCCGTGGCGGAATGTGCTTCCAGCTTCCCGCGCTCTTTCCAAACAGCTCTGCTGGGTTACAGCTCATGATTTTATCATATGCCTCATGATATGTGGTATTTCACTTCAGCTTCTGCTCTGGGGATCATGAGAATCTCAGCTTTGCTGCAGCCTGTCCTCTCCCCTCTTTTTCCTCCTGTCCCA
Organism: Agapornis roseicollis; assembly: GCA_002631895.1. Lineage (NCBI taxonomy): Eukaryota > Metazoa > Chordata > Aves > Psittaciformes > Psittacidae > Agapornis > Agapornis roseicollis. The sequence goes on along the minus strand of NDXB01002397.1, from coordinate 23,939 downwards.
AGAAGGAATGAGGATGCTGTCCCACGTATTTGCAGAAATGATGGAAAATATGAACGTTGAGGGCTGGAGGGGGGAAAAAACCTAATTAGAAGTCATATTTTTTGGACTTCAGCATCAGGGGCTTTCAGGCAGTTTCCTGATTGGAATAGAGGAGAGTATGATTAATGGGTTTGGAGTGCCTGACTTTGGCAGATGCAGCAGAGGACATGGCCAGAAAGCATCCAGCACCTACTCCTCTGAATGCCCACTGGCAAGAGAGAAAGAATGGGAAGTGGGGGCACATCTACTTGACCATGGTGGTGTCTAAGGTGGAACAGTGCTGTGGAAACCCAGATCAACATCAAAAGGACATGGAGCTGTTGGAGCAAGTCCAGAGGAGGCCACGAGGATGAGCAGGGACTGGAGCATCTCCCATATGAAGATAAGCTGAGAGAGTTGGGGCTGTTCAGCCTGGGGAAGAGAAGGCTGCGTGGAGACCTCAGAGCAGCTTCCAGTGTCTGAAGGGGGCCTATAGGGATGCTGGGGAGGGGCTCTTCATTAGGGACTGCAGTGACAGGACAAGGGGGAACGGGTTCAAACTGAAACAGGGGAGGTTTAGATTGGATCTAAGGAAGAAATTCTTTGCTGTGAGGGTGCTGAGGCACTGGAATGGGTTGGCCAGGGAGGTTGTGAGTGCTCCATCCCTGGCAGTGCTCAAGGCCAGGTTGGACACAGGGGCTTGGAGCAAGCTGCTCCAGTGGAAGGGGTCCCTGCCCGTGGCAGGGGTTGGAGCTGGAGGAGCTTTAAGGTCCCTTCCAACCTTCATTGATTCTGTGATTCCATCTCTGGGTCTCTGTTACCTGCACCCTGGCTCCTGCAGAAACCAGGATGGGCACGGCCAGGACATGATTAGAAGATGCTGGGAGCGGTGCCGTTCCCTTTTCCAGGTTTCCAGGCTCTGCAGTGGGGAATACCCTGCTGGATTGGTGTTCATCCCTGCCCGCGGGCATGCCTGTGCAGCTCGCGCAGGGTTTGGAGATACCTGGAGCACATCTCCGCAGGTACTGGAAGCGCTGCAGCCGTGGTGTCCCCATTGGGGAGTTTCTGTTTTTGAGAGATCTCAAGATTTGGCTTTTCAAAGGCTCAGCAGAGGCAGGTCAGGACAGATTTGAGAGCAGTCAGCATCCAACCTGTGCGCCCTGTGCTGAACCCTTCGAAGAATCTGGGTCCTGCAGCTCCCTCCGTCAAAAACAAGCTTTCCCAATCCCAGCTCCCACATGGGTGCTGCTGCTCCGGAGCAGGCTCTGGACACTGACACGGACTGTACCTGGTTAGCGAGGCCTTCCTGGAGCGGGGCTGAAGAACCCCCCTGGAGCTACAGCTGCAGCAGAATCGGGCCGCTCACTTGCTTTGATTTGAGCTTCAAAGGCGAGCTGGCAAATAATGGATGTTTCAGCTCAGTGCCTGACTCGAACAAAGGGGGTGAGGAGGGAGTGGGGGGAATCTGCCTTTGGTTAAAACACATCAGGGACTTCTGAAGGAAGGAAAAGCCCAAAGCTTCGGGTCTGGTCAGCCTGAGATACCGTGTTCAGTGCAGAACAAAGGATCTTCATCTCGGTGTCAACCCTGTTCCAGTTCTTGTTTTAAAGAAGTCTCTTTTTTTCCGCAAGTAAATTGTGGTTTTGACTTAAAAATCATCCGTTTTGTTTGGCCAATCTCTCAGTGAAACCCTCTGACAGTTGGAGGGATGCTGCAGCCAGTTTCCAGTCAGACCCTGCTGCCTTGACTCGAGCTAATTCTTCAATTAGCATTGGAAATCCAGACTTTCCTGATGAAATCATTGCTTCTCATCAAAGAGATGTCCTTCAGCTGCTTCAGAGCTTGCTTAGTGACTGCAGCGTCCTCTTACTTGCTTCCAGGTGCAATTCAAACTCTTAACTGCAGGGTTTAAAGCCGTTTCTCAGCTATGGCATTCCCTTTTGCCTTGCAGCCTCCATGCTTGTGTGGGTTCTGATGTTACTTCAGGGTCCACACCTTGTAGGGAGAAGCTGTTTGGAAGAAGGCCTTGATTCTGGGGCTGCCCCTGACCCCTTCAGCCACAGAGACTGGGCCTTGCCTCCTCCCAGGCACATTTTGAGCAGGAATTGTGAAGGCAGCATGGGATGATGGCACGTCTTCCCTGGAATGCCTTTTTCCCAAGGGACGTACCTGGCTAGGCATATTCCAACAGGTAGATCGATACTGCTCTGTAGCTGCCAAATCTTCCTGAAGTGTTTGGGGTTTCTTTGTGAATATGGAACAGGATTTTGGGCTGTGGGAGGTGGCAGTTTGAACTGGTGAAATACTGCCTATTGATAGAGTGGTCTTTATCCCTTTTAGGAGATCTCCAGTGACAAGTCAGCCTCCTGTGTCCAGAGTTAACCTGCAAGGTACGTGTGTGGCTTTGATAATCACCTGCAAGGTCAAATTGCACATCACTTTACCAACACCTACTTCTGGGCTCACAGAGCTGCTTCTGGCTTGCTCGTGCATAACCAACAGGAAAGAACCATGAAGCCCAAACTGTTGTTACTGTGATGGGTTGGGGTTGGGATATATCCTTGTGTATTAGCATAGAAGATGAACATGATTTTGGTCTGATAGTCACGGCCACAGTGACTGCTGTTCTCCCGAGTCCCTGTGCTGCACAGGCCTGGACAAGCCCCAGCCTACGAGCCTTGAACAGGCTCAGACACAGCTGTATTTTCTTTACCCTGTTTATTTCAGTTTGTTTCCATGTGATCTGTGTAAAAAATGTGATCTGAAAAACCTCGCTGGGGTGAAACTTCCCCCGCTTTCATCGGGCTGCCTCCAAGGGCATTTTTCCATCTCCTTCTTGGCTTGTGCCCTTTTGATACCTACATGTGGCAATCAAAGGAGAGCAGAAGTTAAGAGAGCATGGCTGATCACAGCTGCTCCCTGTCTGCTCCCCCTGCACACCGTGTCCCTCAGTCCCCTTGTCCTCACCCCCACGTCAGCTCAGAGACCACAGCAAACACAGATAGGTCTGGCTACAGCCATGGAGCAAGGTAGGGTGAAGTGCTGAGGGTGGGAAGCAGGGGCAGCCTGCTGCTTACTTAGGACAAGTTTATTTCCCCCCCTGGGTTTAGCCATGCAGTGCTGAGGGCTTGTGGGACCCCTCTGCAGAACAGAGCTGGCCCTACTTGTACTACTTTAAAGGTTACTCCCACAGGGAAGGAGATAAGATTTGGAGGAGTGCCCATTTGTAGGCTTAATCTCAGCCTTTCCAATAATTACGTGCTTGGAGGGACTCGTAAAGCTTAGTTTTTACAGTGTGTGAAGCCTGGATAACTATCCAGCATTTCCTTTCGTGCTGGGTAGGATTTACTGTCTGGGGACACGTGTAGTCCAGATTAGGTTCCTCAAGCCTTGTTAATGGGATGTGGAACCCTCAGATGCAGAAACAAAAGTGGGCAGCAGGATCCTCGTCACCCTCTTTCCCTCCCTGCCTGTGGCAGGAATGCAGCTCGTCACCTTAGGTAGAGATCTGTTCCAGCAAGGCTTCTGATTCCGTGGCCTGTGTGGAAAACAAAGCCATGGAAAATGTCATGAGCTTTCCCGAGGCGTGTTTGTGTGAGTTACAAGAATGAGGAGAGAATTCCCTTCCAGGAATTTCGAGGTGAATTTTCTCAGCGTTTTCTGTGGAAACAACGGCTTCCAGCATGTTAACACTTTGTGGGGAGTTCTCTGCACTATTTCCAATGAGAGCTGTAGGATGCTTGTTCCCTTGTAGCAAACCCAAACTTCTAAAGCTGGGCATGCACTAAAATCTGAGCTTCCTTTTTGACTGAAAGGCCTGGCTCATGTAACTGTAGAGCAAGTTTTGTGTTCCCTGCAAAGCTCCAAGAGACAAATCCAACTTTTAGCATTTTTAGCCTTGTGATCCTGACTCATGGGTTTTAATGTTTCAGTCCTGGTAATTACAGGTGAATAGGTCTAAAATGAATTATATTCGTGTCTCACCTGAGATGTGGAAAAAGAGAGCGGCCAGATGTGGAAATGAGCCATGCTCGATGAGTTTTCCATACACAGGCTTTTATTTGGTGGCTGTGGAAGAAGATTCAGTTCAGGGATTGTGGGATTTGTGTTGAGTAGGGAAGCATAGGCTGGATTTGTGTTCCTCAAGTAAGTGACTTTAGGTACAGCCTTCAAATGAAACAAAGACGTGTGAGTGATATCATTACATGAAGTAAATTGTGACAGTTTGTAGATAAGACCTCAGAGCAGCTTCCAGTGTCTGAAGGGGGCCTATAGGGATGCTGGGAAGGGGCTCTTCATTAGGGACTGCAGTGACAGGACAAGGGGGAACGGGTNCAGAGCAGCTTCCAGTGTCTGAAGGGGGCCTATAGGGATGCTGGGAAGGGGCTCTTCATTAGGGACTGCAGTGACAGGACAAGGGGGAACGGGTTCAAACTGAAACAGGGGAGGTTTAGATTGGATCTAAGGAAGAAATTCTTTGCTGTGAGGGTGCTGAGGCACTGGAATGGATTGGCCAGGGAGGTTGTGAGTGCTCCATCCCTGGCAGTGCTCAAGGCCAGGTTGGATGAAGCCTTGGGTGCCATGGTTTAGTGTGAGGTGTCCCTGCTTATGGCAGGGGGGTTGGAACTGGGTGATCTTAAGGTCCTTTCCAACCCCGACTATTCTATGGTTCTAACACTAAGAGACATCTTTGAGATTCATAGGGAACTGTGTGATTTCCTACATGAAAGAAGCCAATACTGGCATTGTGAAAGAACCTGGGGTTCTTGGTTAAATTCCATTTCAGATTATTTAAGCTGATGGATGGGACCAGCTCCCACAGGATCTGGTCTCTCGATCCCTTCCTGGCCAGACCAAGCTGTTGCATCGGCTGCAGGATCACAGCCCTGCACTGAGGGCCTCAGGAGTGCCGGTGGCTGTCGTGCATTAGAGCCAGTCTCTGAAAGCCAGCCTGAAACAGGCGGTTTAGAGCATTTGGGATCATAGCTGGGAGAGGGGCCAGGCTCTCCCTGGGGCAGGCCAGCACCCAGACTCCTTCCTGCTCACTTCTGTGATGGGTTGTGTGCCCTCAGCTCATGCACTCCCCATGCTCACATGAGAGCAGAGAGCAGAGCACCAGCACGGCTCCATCCTGCAGTTACTGTGTGTAAACCAGGACTGGCCTGGACCTCTGGCCTTATGTACTTGTTGCATGTGGTGTCCCCGCTCTGCTGCGTTCCCAGTTCCCAAAGCCTCTCTGGATTCTGTAGCAGGCTGGAGTCACTCCGTAGGGCACTTCCCTCCATCCATTTGACTGCCTTCCTTTCCCTGTTTACAGCCCTTGTTGCACATTGGAGCTCACCTCAGTACAGCAGCAAACAATGACAGCCATTGACTTTCTAAGGAAGTTTCCGTTTCAATGCAGCAGAACAAAGATTTTTAGGGGATTATTTATTTTTCTACAGCTTTTTTTTCCCCTGGATGGCTTCTGATTTGGAAATGATGAGAGGAAGGAAAGATTTTTCCTATCGGAACACTTCCAGCTCCGTGCCAATGGCTCCTGTGTCTGAAAGGACACGGGGTGGTTTTCCTGAAAGTTTTGGAGAAGGAAACAGCAATGTTTTGATTGGGATTATGCTGAGTTCCATCCCTCCAGATAAAAGAGCGTGTTTGGAAATGAAATGTGTTGATATCCTCTACGTGGGTTAGCCGGCAAAGCTTGGAATCGTATTTTAGCTCTCCCTTGTCACACATTGATTCACAGATTTACCACCATCAGTTGACATCAGTATGAGCACCTCGTATATGTCTCCTTCTATTTGTCATTAGTGGAGTGATTTATATCCTGTTACGAGAAGCGCAGAACTCGGGGTTTGAAGCAAACAGGCATGCATTAATCAAATTACCCTGGAGGCAGGCAAATCCCAGGCAGCCTTTGTGCTGGAGGTAACACATGCCAGCTGTTTGCTCCAGCTAGGACATTTCAGGGCTTGTCAGTTGGAGGAGCAGCTCTCTGGCCATTGTACTCCCAGGGAGTTGCATTGCTGAGGGCCCAGGCACAGGGTGGAGGGAACGAGCTGTGTTGGAACAATGAAGTTCTGCTTTGCTTTCATTTTCTTCAATGTATGGCAAAGCCTGGCCAGGTTTCTCGTGGCACAAAGTGCTCTCAGAGCCCACACCGGTGTCACTATGAATTTCAGAGCTTTCTTAACCTTACCACCACAGCCATAAAAGGAAGGGGAGTGTGAATTGAGCATCCTGTGTTTTGCCCTTGGTATCGGCTTCGATAGATGTGGCAGGTTTTTCCTGTTGTTTTGTTGTAGATCACAGGCACAGAATTGCTTTTGTGACTTAACCAGGAAACCGTAACATGGAAATACAAAGCCATAGACCCTTACTGAGCTCCTGTCCTCTGCCACTGGGAAGGATAACGGGGATACTTCAGACCACGAGGTTCTGGAGCGGTGTACAGCAATAGAGAGTGCAACTGCGCAGGGCAGGGATTGGGCCCCTGCACTGGGCACTGGTGAGGCTGCACCTCGAATCTTGTGTTCAGTTCTGGGCCCCTCAGTGCAAGAGAGACCTTGAGGGGCTGGAGTGGAGCCAGAGAAGGGAATGGAGCTGTTGAAGGGCCTGGAGCCCAAGTGTGATGGGGAAGGGCTGAGGGAGCTGGGGGGTTCAGATGGAGAAGAGAAGGCTCAGGGGGGACCTGATGGCTCCCTGCAAGTGCCTGAGAGGAGGATGGAGCCAGGAGGGGCTGGGCTCTGCTCCCAAGGAACAAGGGATGGGACAAGAGGAACCGGGCTCAAGCTGCCCCAGGGCAGGTTTAGATGGAGCTGAGGAACAATTCCTGCCCCACAGGGTGCTCAGGCATTGGAAGAGGCTGCCCAGGGCAGGGCTGCAGGCACCGGCCCTGCAAGGGTTCACCCAGCGTGGAGACGAGGCCTCAGTGCCATGGGGCAGGGGTGGCCTGGGCAGGGATGGGAATGGTTGGACTGGATGGGCTGAAAGGGCCTTTCAAGTTGATTCTATGGTCATAAATGAGTGCTACCCAGTTGCCTCCTCTGGAGTTAGAGAAACGATGACATGAGCACTCATCCACGTGGTGTCACACAGATGTCTGTGACATTGCTTTCTTTGTTTTGAAGTGTGGCCTCTGCCACAGTTGCTTTCATTGACCTTTGTTCAACCTGGGGCTCAGTGCATCCATCAGCACCTTCTCTCAACTCAGCTCTCTGCTCCCTTGGCATCAGTGGAAGGTCTTTAGTTCCTACCCACTTGATTCAGCTAATAGAATCTTGAACACATCTGGCAGTTCCTGCTTAGCCTTGTTCCTTCCTCTGTATTTATTTACTTCACTGGCCCTAATCCCCTCTGAATTAAATCATTTGTCTCTGGCTGCCACATTCAGCCTGAGCCTCTCTTTCTTCCACCCATCGTGGTACAATCTTTTCTCCATCCTTTCTGTATCCTTTGTGTTTTGCTCGTGTTTTACCAACATTCTCTCTCTCAGCTCAGAACAGGATCAGTGCTGTTTGCGTAAATTCCCAGGATCAGTTTCTCCTTCGCTGCTCCACTGTGCTTGTGTACCTTGTCTTGGTGTTTGTCCTGACCCGTGCCATACCCGTACCTTTGCAGTGCCTGTGTAAAAGCCTGTGTCCCCTCTGTGGGCACTGGGTAAACAATCCCACTCCTGCATCATCACAGAGGTTGTGGAGACAGCACGGTACAGGTGTGACACAGTGGGGAGTGAGAAACCGCTCTGGGTGAATGCTGGCTGCACCCCAGGGCCTGAGCTCAGGGAGGGGACCCTGCCCCTCTGCTGTGCTCTGGGGAGACCCCCCCTGCAGCCCTGCTCCAGCTCTGGGGCAGCAGCACAAGAGGGACCTGGAGCTGTTGGAGCAAGGGCAGAGGAGGCCATGGAGCTGCTGCGAGGGCTGGAGCAGCTCTGCTCTGGAGCCAGGCTGAGAGAGCTGGGCTGGGGCAGCCTGGGGGAGAGAAGGCTCCTGAAGGGGAGACCTGAGAGCAGCTCCAGGGCCTAAAGGGGCTGCAGGGAAGCTGGAGAGAAAGGGGCTTGGGCCAAGGGCCTGTAGGGCCAGGCCAAGGGCAATGGCTTGAACCTGCCCCAACAGGGGAGCCTGAGCTGAGCTCTGAGGCAGAAGCTGTTCCCTGTGAGGGTGCTGAGGCGCTGGCATAGGGTGATGGCCCAGAGAAGCTGTACCTCATCCCTTGAAGCCAATGAGCTTTAAGCTCCCTTCCAACCAACCCAGTCTGTGACTCTATGAGCAGGGGCAAAGGTGCCACCTTCCTGCCAGATCAATACCCAGAGGGACAACATTTTCCCTCTGCAGCTCATTTGATAGGCAACAACTCCTAACTGTGAGCGAGCGATGGTGACAGGAGCACAGCACAGCGTCAGTGAGCAAACAGTGTCAACCTCTTCCCAGCACTGTGAGGGATCTGCAGAACCATTTCTCAACCACGTGCTCCTTGGATACTTTCAACACTGAACGATTCTGGCCTGTCCTCAGAGTTAACTGCATCCTCAGCTGTGTAACAAGAGCTGCTGTGCTCTTCAACCCGAGGCTTTGGGGTGTAGTGCTTTGGGATATGTCCCACCCTGGCTTTTCAGGGCTCATGGGGTTAAAGCTTGGTTTAAATTCCTCCCTGGGGATGGGAGTGAAAGATTGGTGATTTTCTTGCTCGTGCCTTAGCCTCTGCTTCCCTGTGCATCTGCACGTTTGTCTGCGCTCCTCACATGCCTTTACATGAACTCCAAACTTGGGCTCTTTCATTTCTTATGTGGGTGTAAGATGCACACAGACTCGTGCATGAACGTTTGTACAGGGCATAAACAAACCAGTGGATAACGCTGGTGCCCGTGCTCACAGAGTCACAGCACTTTGTTCAGGAGCCCTGTGCATCAAATCTGCCTCTGGTGCTGAGGCGCTGGCCCAGGGTGATGGCCCAGAGAAGCTGTGGCTGCCCCATCCCTGGCAGTGCTCAAGGCCAGGTTGGACCCAGGAGCTTGGAGCAAGCTGCTCCAGTGGAAGGGGTCCCTGCCCATGGCTGGGCTTGGAGCTGGATGAGCTTTGAGGTCCCTTCCAACCCAAACCAGGCTGGGATTCTATGAAAATCAGCTCTTAATTATAAATACATGTATATCCCAAGCAATTAGCATGGAGCTGATGCTCTTGCACCATACTTCCTCTGCTTGGCGTGTGGAGAATGGCTCTGGGCATAGATGAAATAGAGGATTCATTTTGAAATACCCTTCGTCTGCTGTGCGTTTGGCTGGAGATGTGGTCCTTTGGTTTTGAGAAGGGTTATACAAGTCAATACGTGGTGTTTCAGGCTTTTAACTGGAGTGCTATTCCCAAATAGCTGAGCTTGGAAGTAACTGCTTGTGCACAGTGAATTCAGTGGTGCTGGGCACTTACCTATAAATACTGTTACCTACAAATCCTCATGTTAAAGGATGCAGTGCTAAAGTGATGCAGATTGCTTCGAAGCTAAGCAGAACTAAAGGAAATCAGGTAGGCAAGCAGCTTCCTGACACGGCCGAGCAAAACGAAGGCTGTTGGCTGCTGAAGCCATCCTTCCTGCTGGAAGGAATCAGGGCTGCGTTTCAAGGTGAACCTTGGGAGTGCTGTGCGGAGCCAGCAGCGCCGTGCCCCAGCTCCAGGCAGCGCTGGGCCATCCCGAGGCAGGTCCTGCTCTTTGGGGGCAGTTCATTCCAGCAGCGAGTCCGTTTCGCGTGTTGCGCCTGCTGCGCGCACACCCCCCCCCTGCGAGTTGGACTCATGCATCTTAGTAAGTATTTCAGTTATGCTATTGACGTCAATGCAGTCATTAAATAGATTGCCGGCCCTCCCATCGGCAAACCTGTGCCAAAGACCTAGAGGCAGACACATTTTAAAAGAAGAACATCAGGTTTGCTTTTAGCGTTCGGAGAGAAGAAGGGAAAAGTTTCCTCTGAAGTCCCTGCGCTTTGCAATAAGGCTTTGGGTTAGGGTGGGTTTCTTATTTTGCTTCATTTTCTGAGCCCCATTTTGTGTGAAGATAATTGCTGCTTTTTATTGAACACGCTGCTGTTGTGTTGCTGTGTGCATAAACAACTCCAAATGAGACTAAAAGAGTAGGGGTTTTGCAACCAGCTGAAAAACGACACTGGGTTTAGGTCTCCCAGCTAGATTTATCTGTGTCTCAAGTGACAGAAGGTATTCAGGCAAACCTGTTTAGCCTTTGACTCCAGAAATTCTGCGAGGATTGATTTCATGACATCTATATAACAAAATAGCCTCCATTTCTCCTCGGCAGGCTCTGAAGACATACAAGCTAATCATGACTCCATAGCAACACATAAAAACTGTTTTCCCCTCCACCCCACCTGTGGATGTCACATGAAGATGCTACACGTGCTGCTGCCATCAGGAGCCTGTCACTCCTCCTTGGGGCCCAGCTGCCCTCTGTGGCCGCCGTGCCAGTGGGACTCCCTGCGTGCACTGTATTTCTGAGCCAGTCATGCCCATGGCCAGGCAGATCCCTGCCTCCCGGAGCTGCCATCCTATCCATTGCTGAAGGCAGCTCTGGGCTGTGCAGGTCTCCTTGCCCAGTGTCTGGAATGGCTCTGGCTGTCAGGCAAAGGCTCCAAAGGGGCTGCGGGCTGAGAACCTAAGGATATATATAGATGGCATCCTCACCCAGGTGGAAGGAGTATCTTTCTTTTGACAAGATAAGCAGGTATGTTGTAATCAACAGCAGCAGCGTGTTCCTGAAGAGCAGATGAGGAGCCAAACCACTGTTGTGTGGGGGATTTTTTGGTTGAGGTGGTCCTTTCACTGGTGATACCGCACTTGGCTACGCAGGAGAATACCAGGCATAGGTTCTGAAAAGGGCTTCTCTGGGATGAATGGTTTCTTTCTGAATGACCCAGGCAACTGCAAACCCAAGGTGGCAATGGAGACATCTTGACAGTGGCGTGTTCTCATTGCGTCCCCACGTTGGCTGTGCTCTTTTGGTGCAGGTTAAGCCCTGAAAGCCCTGTATTGCTTTATTCGGTTCCCGTTGGCTTGGACTGGATTGCTTAAGGCCTCATGAAGACAATAAGACTTTGCCATTGCTAATATCGGAGTTGATAAAATCTGTGTCTCTTTTGTTTTCTGTATAGAATGATAATAGTTGCTGTGGGTGAGATTTTGACAGCGCAGCCTTCACTGGACTGAATCACTTCCATATGAGTTTGAGAAATGTGTACAAAAGCTGAAGAAAAAACCCAACCCAAACCAAACAAAAACCACCCAAACCAAACTTCTGGCAGCCCAAGTTACTCCTTTTTCTTTTTTAGGTCGTGGGGCACAGTTTGTGCATGCCTTAGTGATGAGTAGGCTTCTTCATTGTCCCACTGATTTGAGCCCCTTCAACTTCCATGTCATCAGCCTTTTCCAGCCAGTGGGAGCTGAACCAGGCTCCTGAAAGCACCCATCAGCTCATCCCAGCAGCAGCTATATATAAGTTTCTCCTTCCTCCCCCGAGGTTGAGCTCAGTGCTGCAGCACTGTGTCCTGGACACAGCTGGCCATGGGAGTGTGAGGGGCTGCATCCCAGGCTTTGTGCGGAGACCTTCCCAAAGGGAATGCACCGCACAGATCCCAGAGCCACCAGCCTGGCCTTGGGCAGTTCCAATGCTCCCAGCTTTGTCCTCTGGCGGGATCTGATTCCAAGTGTAAGTTGAGTTCTTGCTGTGTTTTAAAACCTATTTCTGGCTGTTGTGTTTTGACTGTCAGTGGCCAAATCATTCGGTGCGTGCCTGGGCAGGAGCTCCACTGACTCTTGTGTTTCTTAGTGGTGGTGGGAGCAGTGTTTGATCCTGGTTTATGGGGGCATGTACAGAGGGTAAAGCACTGGCCTTGATGGACAGGATCTGATGTACACATGGAATTTGATCATTGTCCTCTTTAGGACAGTGATCCTCTAGGATCATACTCTCTAGGGTAGATGTTTTGACCACCAAAGTTAACTCTTCAATTGTAGGATAACAGTTACAAAGATTAAAACGTTAAGAGCGTTTAAAATCAATATCTAGAATTAAAAGCAGGAGTAAAGGATTGCTAATGCATTTTTTCCTCTGTTCCAAGAGGGAATTGCATCCATTTTGAGATATGGTTTAGACGCAACCGGTGATCCTCAACAATGAACATATTGACCATCTCCAATGTTCCAATTCCCCAGTAATGTTCTGGTTTTGTTCCTAGTATCTGTTCATCTCCTGATTGACTCAAAAGATTTCTATAGGGAAGCATGGAATGCTTATTACTGTAAGCATGATGGCATTGTGCAACTGGTAACGAGTGTTGCGCTACTACTTAATGAAACACTTTATTGTAATAGTGTTTTCTCTGTGAGAAGTGTCTAAATGACAGCCTCAAGTAGTGTATAATTGCAATACTTTTTTGACGGGGAGGAAACAACTGTTAATTATTTATGGTTATTAATAAAACATGCCAGGTTCTGAAGTTAACTCAGCTCACTGGCAGAATATGGATGCTTGCAAAGATTGATGTGTTTTGAGCAGTAGACTTTAAACACCATCTAAGTAAGCCTGTCCCTGTGGAAGATGCTTTCATATTTTAGGGCATCATTGATTTACATAATTTTAGGAATTTAGAATGTAAAAAAAACAAGGAAAAAGAACCCAACCAAAAGAAAAACCTCCCAAATCCAGCATGGTCTTGATTTGACAGCGACTGGCTTTTGATTTTGTATTCAGTCCTTTGCCTGCTGAAGGCCAGAAGCAACCAGCCTGTTACCAACCAGGACAGGAGCAGGGGCTTACCCAAGGTTAGACACTGGCTTGTGTTGTTCACTAGGAGCCATTACTCAGTACTAAATACTTACGTAGGAGCCATTACTCAGTACTAACTACTTCTGTAGTTAGATTGGATTTTAGAAGAGCCATGCTTTCTAGTGTAGATATTCTGGTATAAATCTCCTGCTGTCATAAATACACCTTTCCAAGAGGAAATTAAACATCTGTGCGTATGAAAACCTTCTACCACACCTCCATGCTCTGCAAAAGATCTCTTTAACAGACGTTTTTGTGCTGTACCTAAAAGGCTCCAGGATCCAGGCGTGGGGATCAGGGCTTTGGGTCCAGCCTGCCAGGGCCCTTCCAGCATGTTCCAGACACCTCAGTGTTTTCCCTTAAGATGAGTTGAATCCGGTTAGGCCTTTCACACCTCTCTTGGGCTTAGGAGCTTAGCACTTAATACCAAACGGAGTCTAAAATGTCACATTTTACAAGCAGTGTATTTTTCTTTAAATGCCATATATTGAGTTGACAAAAGCAGGACACGGAGCAATTGTATTCTCTGAAAACCCAGAGTGCTGTTCCAAGAAGTGGAAAAGGCAGCCTGTCTTCCTGCTCCTTCCCTCCCTCCCTGCCTTTTTACCTCCCTTCCTTCCTCCTTCTCTCTCTGGCTTTATCCAAAGCGACCTGAAATGGTGGTCCTGCTGTTACCAACTTGAGTGCAGGATGTTTGGATCTGCTGCTCTAGAGGACATGGTATAACCGTCTGCTCCAATGAGCTGAGCCTAGTGTGGGGCCAAGCCATGGGCAAAATTCCATGTTTACTCACTCACAGGTTAGCAAACACAAGCGAGGGTTTGTCACTAGCAGATCTTGCTAGAATTTGCTGGTTGTGAAATGTTTCCCTTCCTTTCTTCCCTAAGATCCTTCTTGAGGAAGAGAAATCCAGATACAAGTTTCCAGTGTGAGTGTTTTCTGGTTTAGCAGTAGTACTTTATGGGACGTGGTCCGCATCCAGATCCTACTCAAATATGAATGCTGGGCCTTCATCTCAGTTCAGGCTCTTTGGGCAGGGTATTTCCCGAAATTCCTGTTACTGAAATGTCACTGGTTGCAGCTTCCTGAGTTTCAGCTCCATGGTGTGAAACTCCGCAGTGTTTCCATCCACCTCCAGTGGGAACGGGCTCTGGAAGTAAAAGCCAAAACCCCGTTACTCGCACGTTATAGATCAGCAACGCGAAAATGAAACCCAAGGAGAGATGATGCTCACAGCACATTTTTCAGCAGCAGCAGCTGCTCCTTCTGAGCCTGCCTTTGTACCACGGCCAAACGTGGTCAGTTTAACGTGCTGCTAGAATGGCCCTGACTGCAGGCTGCCCGGACTGGAAGTCATGTGCAGCTTCAAGGCAGAGGCTTCACAGACGTTGTCTGAATTCCACCCAGCTTCTGCCACAGAATTAGTGATTTCGGAGAAGCAGTGATGGGGCAGAGACCTCGGCCCAGGCTCGCGCAATCTGCCCCTGTTGTGCTGCTAAATGGTGCCACAGAGCACAAAACCTGAAGCATAAAAAATAACCACTGGGATCATTTGCGGCAGCCAAGCCGTGTCTGACCTTCAGTGGGGTGCGTTTCCATTTCCACAGCCATTTAAGCTGATCTTTTAACTGGGATTCTTAATAAAGGTGCCTGTAATGGAGCTGACATTTTGATTCCTTGAACTGGGTTTGAGGTGCTTAAAGAAGTTTATTTGGAGGGCCTTAATTAAATGTATTTTGGGAGTGAAAGGCTGTTCTTACCTGCGCTGGCTGCAGTGGTTTGCCATGTGCTCGCACCTCCAAGTCTGCCTGGCATTTCCATTGCTGGGGTCAAGTTTATCCTCCCTCTGCCCCTTGAAGGTATCTCTGACTGCTCAGCTCTGGTGTTAACAGTCTGATTTGGAATAGGACTGAGAGCCTAGGTTTGAGGGGAGTAGTTGTACAGGACTCAGACCTCCAGATTTAATCACCCTCTGCCTAAAATGATCCAGATGTAAGGAAAAAGCAGAGCTAAATTATTATCTCTTGTTCTCTTTTATATATTTCTGATTAGCCTTCCAGTATCTGAAGGGGGCCTATAGGGATGCTGGGGAGGGACTCTTCATTAGGGACTGCAGTGACAGGACAAGGGGTAACGGGTTCAAACTGGAACAGGGGAGGTTTAGATTGGATCTAAGGAAGAAATTCTTTGCTGTGAGGGTGCTGAGGCACTGGAATGGGTTGGCCAGGGAGGTTGTGAGTGCTCCATCCCTGGCAGTGTTCAAGGCCAGGCTGGATGAAGCCTTGGGTGGCCTGGTTTAGTGTGAGGTGTCCCTGCTTCTGGCGGGGGGGTTGGAACTGGATGATCTGAAGATCCTTTCCAACCCTGACTGTTCTGTGATTCTATGGATAAGCAAGTATTGAACCTGTTGCTGTGTCCCTGGGAGGGTCTGGGGGAATATGGTCTAGTTCTGACCCATGTCCCAGACACATGGAATCATAGAATAGTTAAACCTGGTGCCCAGGGCGTGATGGCCTCAGCCTGAAGGTGACACAGAGGAACAGTGGAGATCAGCACATGAAAGGATTAATATGGAATATTAAAAGCTGTCAAAACAAATGATGCTGGTTTGTAGGATACTGACATCTCCCTCTTCCTCCCCACCCTTTTACCCATGGGACTTACTCTGTGATTTTAAACAGCTTATTCTAACAGGCTGTACGTGCAGTAGTAAACAGAGAGCACACTGAGTCACTGCTCCATCAGTTGAGGTGGTTCACAAGGGTGGGTTAATACAGGTGATTGGCACAGGGAATAGTTGGGCTCTGTTCTCAGCTGCTGCAGGTCTAAAGGTCTTTAGGTTCGGGACTCGAGGCTCACTGCAGATGTTACAGTGTTTGGTTGAGCAAAAGGTGACTGTGTACATCCCAGGGTGCCAGCACAGAGCGATGTGAAGGGCATTAGCTCAACAGCCAGAACATTCCGCGTTGTCAGGGGCTGGAGGAGCACAGATTAAGAAACATCTTTTTTCATTGCGTGTGCTTTCAGCTGGTTCACGCGATTTCTGCTGGTCCTGCTCCGTACCCGACCCACGGGCTGCAGTGAGCAATGCTCTGCCTACCCACGGTGCAGCTCCGTGCAGTTGCAGATCAGGAGATAGGGCTTACTCAGAGTATCACCTGAAAAGCAAATCTGGCAAAACAGGCCGTTTTCTGCAGCGCGCTGAGTACCTGATGGCTCTGGGGTTCAGGTGCAGGATGACAGCTCCTGCCTTTCTTTGCCGAGGCAAAACAAGGACAGAGAGTTCAGCTAAGGTGAATCAGCGAGGTAGACGTTACCCTTTGGGTGCGTAAAATGCCTGTTGTAGGAATCCAGATTGAAATGCCCAACTGAAGGAGTTTTTCAAGCTTCCATCCTAAAGGATAATGCTTTCAAAAAATTACATTTAGACATGAAAAAAAAACCCCACATTATATTTATTTATGCTTTTAATTATACTCGCTAATTAATATAATTTAAATGGCTGGCATGACGGCTGGCAACCAGGACTCTATGCGCAGTCTTTGCAAGGCTGAGATCAGGGCACAAAGGTTGGTATGTGTCTTAAAGAATTGCAGTGAATTACGGTTGGGATGCTTCCAGGAGCCACATTCTTAACTTTCATATTGAAGACCTTCAGGAAATTAACTGGAGAGGAAGTGAAGGATAATTTTGTGTTGATCCTCAACCTTTCCAGGAGTGAAGGAAACTGATTCAAGCACGTCTAACATGTTACCAAGAGCCTGTTCCCTGCTGGTTGCCTTGTTCTGACCCTCATTTAGAACTTCTGAGTAATTTTCCTCATGAGGAGCTATGGATTCTTCGTAAACTTTGTCTTTATATCTGATGCCTGTGGCCAAGTGGAGCCTCTCAGGTAAATCAGCACTGTGCTTTCTACTGCCAGGATTCATTGCAGAGGTTCCTTTTCCATTCCCTGCTCCAGGATTTGTTTCACCACAGTCAAAGAGCTTTAACTCCTGACAGGATGTTTATTATCTCCAGGTTAACCAGGCTTAAAACCTGATTTAACATCTATAGGTGGGTATGTGGGTGAAAGTCATGTTGAATTCTGTGGCAGATCCCGCTGCAGACCTTTTTGTTTGTGGCTTGCAGAACTCATATGAAGCAGTGAAGTACAGAATGGTTGGTCCCCTGCACCTTTCATGGTTCAGTTTCGGTTTTCCCATCTTGTTGAATTGAAATCGTTGCTGCTGTCTGTCTGGATAGTTCCTTCCTTGTCCTAGGCCTGTTGTGAAAGCCAGCTCATGGTTTCTGAAGGAGCAGTTCTCCCTTTTGCACCAATACATAGAACCACAGCTTCCCCGGGCAGCCTCACGGCGAAGAGCTTCTGCCCTTCCATCTACCCTGAACTCCTGAGCATGCATGGGGAGAGCTCAGGGGAGGGAGGCAGTGGGCTCAGCCGTGGGCCGAGACCCCTTCTGCAGCACACACACATCAGAGCGTGGCACCAGGTAACACAGAGCACAAGTCCTCCCTCAGCCTGGCTGCGGATGAGGCAGCTCCGGAGCCGGAAGCCGTCTCGCCACAACAGCCCAGGATGGTGCCCCACCTAATTAATGCTGTTGAAAGGCAGCGCTAATTACTCCTAGGTGGAGTGCCTCCTTAGCACAGCGCTGCTGCTTCCAGGATCCAAGTTGGTTTCCCTGCACGTGTAAGCTTACCAGCCCTCTGCGAGCCTGCCCACATGTATCAGGGGAGATAATAGACGGCACAGGTAAATCCGAAGTCATTTCATAATCATATCCTGCTTTTTCAGTGGCTTTCTCACACTCCTGCGTTCACATGCAGGCCATGTGCTCCGGAAGAAAACGTTTCTGCTCGCACAACGTCTTAACGCTGATGCAGGCTTTGCTTGTTTAGCTAGGAAAACAAAACCGCAACCTGGGCACCCCATGATTAGCAGGAAATGGGGATTGGGGTTTTGATCCCTGCGCTCAGCAGTAGGTCTGGGCCAAAGGCTTCTTTCTGCAGCCTGTTGGAACCAATGGCCGCCTCCATCCCCAGCTCTCTGGGCTGTTTTCGCTGTGCTCTGTGGAGCAGTGAGAGTAATGCCGAGTGTATCCCAAACACACACTTTCAGTTGAGCAAAGAGGAGTGATGTGGATTCACTTCATTTAAAAACTCATCGTGACCTTGGTAACTGTGACCCGTCTTCCGAAACGTGTTTGAGGTCTGTGTTTGTTCCATACAAAGCATCATCTGAGAGATCATTTTCAGATCTCTCCTTGAAGGCCTTTCTTTTAAGTACATGGTCAGTTTTCTGTACCCGGGTTTTGACACCCTCTGGAGGAGAGGTCTCCCTTGCCTTGTGTTTCTCCTCCTGTCTCGTGATTAAGGCAGGAATCCTACAGGGCAACAGGAATCAAGCCCGGTCAGTAAAATGATAACGTGCCAAACTATGTGTTTGCTCCCTGAGATAAAGTTGGAACTGAACAATCTTTCCCGTTCCCTCCACAGGCCAAGATTAGATTCTGCCCCTCTTGCCATTTCTGCTTCTCCCTCTCTGTGGACCAGGGAATTCCTACTATGCAGGCAAATCCTGTTCCCAGATTCCCCTGTGATATCGCTGCTAAGTGACATCTGACAAGATGCTTCCTGCATTTTGTTACTTCCATTTGGCACCATAAAAACACTGTCACTTACCCTTCTGATTTGTGGCAGTGGCACTGTATTGTTCATTCCTGTGGCTGCTGGGGCAGAAGGACACTGGTGAAATGGGAACTGCCCTATGGTAAAACTCCATCCCCCTCCAGGATGAGAGGGTATCTCCAATCTAAACCCTTCTGCAGAGCTGCTCCAGTTTTCCTCACTCATTAGCATTTCAGATTAAACCTTTAGGCTTATCTTCAGATCAGAAATTATCTCTCTGGGAAGCTTCCTAGGCTCCTATTAGACACATTAAGGTGTTCTTGGTGATTACTCCTTGGTTTTGCAACTCATTGTCATGCAAAAGGTGCAGTGTTTGGGAATCTTGATCTTTAATCTTTGTACTGTAGGGCCAGGGCAAGGGGAATGGCTTGAACCTGCCCGAGGGGAGCCTGAGCTGAGCTCTGAGGCAGAAGCTGTTCCCTGTGAGGGTGCTGAGGCGCTGGCCCAGGGTGATGGCCCAGAGAGGCTGTGGCTGCCCCATCCCTGGCAGTGCTCAAGGCCAGGTTCAGGGGCTTGNGGCGCTGGCCCAGGGTGATGGCCCAGAGAGGCTGTGGCTGCCCCATCCCTGGCAGTGCTCAAGGCCAGGTTGGACACAGGGGCTTGGAGCAAGCTGCTCCAGTGGAAGGGGTCCCTGTCCGTGGCAGGGGTTGGAGCTGGGTGAGCTTTCAGCTCCCTTCCATCTCTAACCACTCCCAGGGTCTCTGATAAGTGCTGCTTGTGGGCACCCGCGGAGATTGCCACAAAGCCTGGCAAAATCCAGGGGCTTCTCCGGCAGCCGTGATCATGAACCACAAGCCCTGGACTCACACCAATTGCTTCGGCACCAGCCTGGTCACTGCTAACAGGCAGTGTCGGCTCAGTGAGCTGCCAGCCCGTGCGGGACCGTAGTGACCTGGTTCTCATGCCCTGGCTGGTGATGCACCCCAGGCACTGGTGGGTACAATCAGCACCCCTGCAGGTTTGTCCAGTTCTGCCTTAACTGGCTCCATCAGGGCTTGGCTCTCGCTTCAGGCTGACCTCTTGCCATGAGTTTCCTTGGAATGTTTCATCTTTGCCTCAAAACCGTGGTTGGGCCCCTGTGACGTATCCCCTGCTGCTCACCTTGGGGTGGGAATCAGGAACTGGGGTCAAAGGAAAGCTCAGGGGAACAGACTGCCCGGCACCAGTGCTCTGCAGAAGCTCTCCTGTTTGCCCAAGGCTTCCATTTGCTGCTTGGTCTCAAGACTCCGTCACTGTCACAAGATTCATTTCACCTGCCTTCAGCCACCTAAAAATTATAGACCCATCTTTAGTAGTGGCTGGGTTTAGAAGGAAACGTCTTGTGAGCTGGGGAGCAAACCATCCTGTTGTGCAGGAAGATCAGGAATTTCAGCAGAAGCCAACTGGGTGAAGCAAGGAGCTTCTTGGCGAGTCAGTGCAAAAGGAGCAGGCCAGAAGTGAGAAGGACTGGCAACAAAGGAGGGATGTACAAGTGCTGTTTGGGTATGGGGAGTGAAGGAGGGCAGAGCAAAGGCGGATGGAGCTGTGACTAATGAGGGGGCTCCAGTGAAGGAGGGAAAGAAGTTTCAGAGAAGACGTTAATCTATGGGGGAAGCAGCCTGGTGATGTCTGGTACATGGAAGGCCAAAGTACTCGGTGTCTCCTTTACCTCAGTCTTTACAGACAGAGTCTTTGCCCGGGCCCTGGCATCTCCCAGCCTGCTTAGGAAGGAGAGGGATGGAGGGCAGTAAGGGAGAAGCAGGCTAGGGGTGACTTAGAGGAGGTGGATGTGTTCAGGTCCATGGCATTGGATGGGATTCAGGCTGGAGACGTTGGCTGATGCGAGTGTAAAGTCAGTGTGTGTCATTCATGAAACACTGTGGTGTTTGGGAATGTCTGTGACAACAGGAAAAAGATCCATGTTTGAGAAAGGCAAAGGGGATCCGGGGAGCTATGGACTACTCAGCCACTCTGTCACTGGAGAGGTCACTGAGGGTGTCCACTGGAGTCTATTTCCAAACACATGAAGGGCAGGAAAGTAGACTGGGAATGGTAGATGAAAGCTCCAGCCTCCTCCTGCCAGGACTAGGGGGGCTGGCCTGGCTGTGGGCACACTGCAGGTGCATATACCATAAGCCCTTTGGCACCATTTCCCACAGCATTCCCGTATGGAAGCTGAAGCAGCATTGGCGGGACAGCCAGCCTGTTGGCAGGGTTGGATATACTGCTGCCCTGCCAGTCTCTAAGGGCGGTGATGAAGCTGTGTGTCCAGCTGGGGGCTGATGACAGGAAGGCCTGGGGTGTCTGATGGTGCCCTGCAGCTCCTGGAGCATCAGGCCAATGATGTGGTGGTGATTCCTGGGGCCAGTCCTGCTGGGGGTGCGAGGCTGGTGCCAATGAGCACGGAAGATCCCTGCCAGCCAGCTCTGAGATCGGGATAGAGAGCTGCCTTCTGCAGCTGATGGAGGATGACAGGCACCTCCGGAGGGTGATTCATCCCATCGCAGCCGTGGTGCTGAGAATAGACCAGGATCACCCCTCGGGGGTCCCACAGCCACTTTCCACTGGCTGCGGGAGCTTAGGTGATTAACTTGTAGATGGCTAAAGATAGCCCCGCTGAACCCCCCGCCCAGTGACATTTGGGCAGGCTGATATTCCTGCTGCTCTGGTTTGCTCAGGTTACACCGCAGCTGATGGGGCAGCGGCTGTTGACTCGGAAACATCGCTGCTACTATGGCAGTGGAGCGAGGAGCGGGCGGCTCGGGAGTCACGCTGCAGGCATTCCTTCCGTCACTGGGAGCCTCTGCTGCAGCGCTGAAATGAGCTGTGCCACCCTCCTTCTTGGGAAGGACGTGAAGCCATTGGGGTTTGGGTCATTCCCTACAGGCGGGAGGTTCTTCTTTCTCCCTCTCACATTCCTCTCCGTCCCTGTGAGGCATCTCTGCTGGCTCCTTGGAGTCTTCCCATTTGGACCTGGATGTGTCCCTGATGTTCTTGGCGGATGCTGGTTTAATCACTGCCTTGGCATCTTCAGCAGTGTTGGAGCCTTTTTATTAGGAGCTGAGTTTTCCCAGCAGCCTTCCTGGGCAGCCGGAATGGCGTGTCCCAGAAAGGACCTGTCTTTCATTAGGGAACGTGTAAAGCCGGACTCCTCAGCAATGCATCAGAAGAGCTCATTTCTATTGCTCCTTGCTGCTGGGAAGACGGAAGCCCCAAAGCAGACTGTCCCCCAGACCCTTGGCCGGGCTTTGCCTGTGGTTGTCAGATGCTCCCAGCAGCACTTTCAGCCTCTCAGGCGTTATTCCTGGCAGCAGCATCTTGCTCATTTCCTGGCATTTTCGCAATTAGCAGTAGAAAGCTTTCACTTCATTTTTTTCCGTCTCTATCTCCCCCTGTCATCTCCGAACACAGACTCCATTGTTTCTGCTGCTTTGGAGACTCTGCTAAGGTTTTGTCTGTGCTCCCCCACAGCTGGATCCTTTCCAGTGCCACCTCTTCAGTGCACCTCTAGCAGTGGCTTTGCCCGTTAATCCCATCATTGCTCTTTGTGGGGCTTTCACTACCCTGCTGTCTCGTACCACATCTCCTCTGTTAGTGCTGGGGATGGAAAAGTCCACGTCCCTGAAGTGGCTTTGTGCAAATAAAGGGACATGGAGCTGTTGGAGTGAGGGCAGAGGAGGCCATGGAGCTGCTGCGAGGGCTGGAGCAGCTCTGCTCTGGAGCCAGGCTGAGAGAGCTGGGCTGGGGCAGCCTGGGGGAGAGAAGGCTCCTGAAGGGGAGAGCTGAGAGCAGCTCCAGGGCCTAAAGGGGCTGCAGGGAACCTGGAGAGAAAGGGGCTTGGGACAAGGGCCTGTAGGGCCAGGCCAAGGGCAATGGCTTGAACCTGCCCCAAGAGGGGAGCCTGAGCTGAGCTCTGAGGCAGAAGCTGTTCCCTGGGAGGGTGCTGAGGCGCTGGCCCAGGGTGATGGCCCAGAGAAGCTGTGGCTGCCCCATCCCTGGCAGTGCTCAAGGCCAGGTTGGACACAGGGGCTTGGAGCAAGCTACTGCAGTGGAAGGGGTCCCTGCCCGTGGAAGGGGTTGGGACTCAATGAGCGTTAGGTTCCCTTCCATCCCAAACCAGGCTGGATTCTGTGATCCTGAAAGCGTTACTTGGAGACAGGCAGCCCTCTGCTCATTTGCATGCAGTGCCTGTGCCATCTGCAGTGTCCTGCCGAGCTCTGGACCTAGTTCATGTCTCTCCCAGTGCCCATCACAGCTGCATGGTGCTGAGGAGCAAACCAAGAGCCCTTCACCCTTACTCCACCTCCCTCTGCACACTGCAGGGAGGCCGCAGCACAGCTGCAGGTGTGAGAAATGTGAGAGGGGGCAGCTGGAGTTACTGGTTGAACCAGAGCCCCAAAAATACGATGGGGAGTGGGGAGCAGGGCCGGCTCGTCCATTTGTGCAGGGGATTGCTCAAGAACGTACTGGCTCCTCCTGTTCCACGGGTGCCGGGGCTCTGTGCCTTTCTTAGCACATCTGCACTTATCTTTGCAAAAGATATAATTAGTTTCATTGCAGACAATGAACTGCTGGGGAGGAGGGAAGTGCATCAATCTTGCTGTCGTTCCCATGACTTTAGATTGCTCTGTCATTCCAGCCCCGCAGTCCAGCGGGCTGGGAGTGCACAAGTGTCCATAAACCTGCAAGAGGGAACATGTTAGTGCTCTGGCAGCGTTGCCAGCACATGTGGTGTTGAGTAGTTCTGCTGGGTACCTCTTGCTTTTGGATGATACCTTCCTTTAGGTACATGTCTAGATTCTTTGCTTGGGAAAGGAGTTGGAAATCTGCTTCCCGAATACTGGAAAACAGAGAGGGCACCTATAAAGGAAACCGGGGCATCCAGGATACAGGGTTTTTTCAGTGCTCGCAGTCTGTAAGATGGTGCTGCAGACCTGGACATTTCCGGGGCAGGTTTCACATGAATCACTGCAGTTGTCCTTTGCCCCTTTGATTTTGTGTCCTGTGGATATTCAAGCCCATCTCCAGACCATTTTCACAACTCTATCTGTTGGATCTCTTAGAACAGTGGTTTAGTTCAAGGAAATAGCTCTCTCCTCACAGGTAGTCATGAATACAGGATGCATTAAACAAATAAATCCTTTGGTGTCAGTTATTCACTCGGCATTGTCAATAAATATGTAAACATGTCCACACGATCTGTAAGTAACCACAGATACATTAGGGAAGGCAAAGGGTAAATGGCTGACAGCCTGCACAAGGCCCTCTCCTATCAAGTTTTGGCATGTCCTTGGTTGATAAACCTGTTTTCCTGAACATGCTCCTGGGTTTTAGAGGGATGCCAGACACTGGCTAGTGCTGATTGCAGGGCAGGTAGCGAATCTCACTCTCAAGTTAAAATAGCCACATGCTCTTGTTGAAGGGAATGGGAG